>OX422140.1:153799621-154054249 GCA_949129095.1 Volucella bombylans | reverse complement strand
AATACATCGAATACAATATAGTTGGTCTTGAGTTAGACTACGAACGTTGCAAGAAAGAGGTGAAAAAAGAGGTACCTAAGGCACTAGCAGTAGCTGTACAGTTATCTAGAATTAGAAGAGGTACCCTCTCTATTCATAAGCAGGTGGCAACCATTGTCGAAGCACAACTAAATGAGCTAATAAAGGGTTTTGTTTTTTACTGTTTTTACTGTTTTGTTTTTTAGCAAATATTGTAGATAACTTTCAAACAGTGCTTCAGCCGATCGTAATATTGTTGCCTTTATCCGTCCACAATGTGGAAAAATCACGCTCAACACCCGTATTAGATCCAACTGCTGCAGGAACTAAAACTAATAGACATTGGCTTACGATAGAAGTTTGCGGATTCGTACTGCCAGTAATTACCGGTAAAGAAGAAGGAACTCAGTTTCTGAAGCATCTCCACCTAAGAAAGTCAATCTGGTGAATAACCGATTTTCGCCATTTCTGAATATTTTCCAACAAGAAATCAATCAATCGCCAATAGTGGGAAGAGTAATAATCCTGATAATCAATCCAATGAAATGCTGAATATAAATAGTGATGCTTCAACAATCGTTGTAAATAAATGACCTTTCTCTCCACCTATATTAATATTTGCTGCTAACGGTAGTCTTATTAGTGAAGTTGTAAAAACTCGTTGCAGAAGAATGTAAAATTAATGATTTAAAGCATAAATTTGCCAATTTATGTTATCAAAAAACTAAGGTCAATGTGAATGATACAAAGGTTCATAGTTTAATTATCGATCGATTACGTGGGACGGGAAAAGGAACTCTTTCATTTTCTCCTAAGGAAACGGAAAGGGTTCCCATCTTTTGCTTTTTAAAATAAAGCACTATTTATTACCTCTATTATTAATATTAGGATAAGTAAAATCACGCCTTTCGCGACTCCGAAATACAAAGAAATGAACAAAAAATTAAATATTTTTACTGTACAGCTGTACAGGGGTTTGTTTCAGATTCGACGAATTGTGGAGCGAACGATCAAAGAAAACGAGTCAACCAAGCAAAGAATTTCGCTACCACAAATGAAAAATAAAACTGCGATTCAAACTTTCAGATTTACGTTACAAATTTATTTCATCTTACTTTTCAATACAATTCACGAGTGTCGAGGCTAAAACGATTTTGCCACCATCTAACCGACGCATGCACACGCACTATGTATTGTGCGTGGTAATTACAACAACAATATGATGATGAGGTGATGGATGGTGCGATCTATGGTTCGGTCTGCATTCTGTTGCATTGTTCTTGCAGAACCAGCTTAACAAAAAATGGATAATAACATACAGTTTGATATGCAAGAAATGAAGAGAAAAGATAACATTAACAAATAATAACTTGATTGTGAAGAATTAATACATAAAGAATAGAACAATATAATAATATAACAACAAATTTATGGTTGATTAAGTCTTGGACATTCCACCCCCCCTCCCCCTGGACTAGTTTCAGGACAATGGTAGCACGGCCAGTTTTGCGATTGGTCGTATGAAACTGCCATGCTTCGTTTTAACTATTGCAACACGTATAAGGTCATCCTGACCTGGATGAACTGTCTCGACTTGGCCAAGAATCGTATGTTGGAGGAAGATTTGGTTCCTTAAGGACCACAACGTCACCAATCGTCACCCCTGGACTCGTTATCTGCCACTTCGGACGTTCTTGTAGGGTAGTAAGATACTCCACATGTCAGCGTTTCCAAAGCCCTTGGACCATGGATTGCAAATGATTCCAGTGACTCAGTCGATTTTGCGGCGTTTGTTGATAATTGGGCTCTGGAACGGCTGTGTATGGTTCTCCTATTAAAAAATGGGCTGGAGTTAATGGATTTAATTCATCATCAGGTACAATAAAGAGAGGACGTGAATTCAATATTGCTTTGATTTGTCTCAGCACAGTGTATAGCTCCTCAAAGGTTAGAATCGAGGATCTTATTACCCGTCGTAGATGCGATTTGACCGATTTAATGCAGGCAGTAGGGTTGAAATGCCATTTGATTCCATCCGAGGCTAAAGCAGCAGCTATATCAGCGTTATGAGCTTCAGACATCACTAGTGTTTGCATCTCGTCTGTGTAGATATTGGAGCATTTCCCACGTCTTAACACGAACCGACGAAAAGCAGCTAAGAAAGCATCAGATGTTAAGTCACTTACCAGCTCTAAGTGTATTGAATTTGTGCAACATACTAATGAAAAGTGCCACATACACCTTGGAGAATTTAGGATTCCCACGTGAAAACTTAATGCTGAATGAACCCGTGTAATTACCTCCAGTGTTGGAAAAAGGACCACTTTGTGTGACCCTGGACTGTGGCAGGTCTTCCATAAGTTGCGAAGTAGTGGCCTTTCGTTGCAAAAAACACGCGGCTGCCAAGGATCCAATACTGCTGACGAATAATAGCAAATGTCTCGGCAAGTCCAGGATGGAAGTGATTTCTGTGAATTTCATCAACTATAATAGAAGAGACATGACAATTAGGTAAAATGACAGGATGTTTCATATTATAGGAAACGTTAGCGTGTTTGATTCGACCACCAACGCGTAACAGACCATCAGCATCGAGACAGGGTGTATATTTTTTGAGTTTGAACTTGCTAACCAAATCCAGGTTGCTTTTAAGCGAAGAAATATCGCTCGCGAATATCTGGTGTTGAATGTGTCTGATAACAAAAATCCTCGAGATTTGGTATTCATTTACGGAGATTCCATGACCGATTGATGATTTACCGAGTGTTTGTTTCCGACAATTACTAATAAACCGACGACAATAGGCGAACATTCGAAGCAAGCGTGACCACGACGAAATTTTATATATAAGACGATTTATAGTATCCGTGTCTGTTGTTGTTCTTAGGACATGTTTGGGAGGTTGTCTTTCTTCAATGGAGATCATTACATCATCTGGTTGTGACTCGGAGGACTTTGATGTAGGCTAAAGATCCCGTGAAAGAGACAGCCAATAGGGACCTGTCCACCAGAGATGGTGATCGATGAGTTGAGACGGTAGTACCCCACGAGGAGCACAATCTGCTGGATTAAATTCGGAAGTGATATGATTCCATGCATATCGCGGAATTTTCTCCAATATAGCAGAGGTGCGGTTTGCGACAAATGTATTCCAACGACGGGGTGGTGATGTCAGCCAGTGAAGTACGATTTGCGAATCGCACCATGCAGATGCTTTGAGAGTGATTGGCAACGAAGTTGTGATGGATTCGATTAGTCGCGACTACAGCACCGTAGGCTACCGTTGAGGCATCCGAGATTCCATGTAGCTCAACCTCCTCACATGATTGTAAAATATTTCGCGGTACACGGATCCTTTCAAAATGGTGTAGCTCTCCTTGATAAAATATCCAGCGATCAGCCAAACTCGATGGTAGTGGATCGTCCCAGGAGAGGTTCAGCGCTGACGACCAAAACTCTGGAAAAACAATTTTGAATAGAACAACGGATAGAGCTAGGAATCTTAATGGGTCAAATATGCTAGCTACTTCCGACAGCAAGGTTCGTCTAGTGGGCGTATCACAAAATCGAAAATTAGACAATCGAATTGAGCAAACATCAGATGTAGGACTCCGATGCATCCCGAGCACCTAAATCAGAGAGTCTGAAGAATGTTGAAATTCAACCCAAGGAAATTCACCATCACGGGTAAGCGAGCAAGCAAGAGCCAACAGTTCGAATTATATTTTCGTGATTCAAATTTTGCAAACGATAGTAACGAGACCAAGTCCGATTGGAGTTTAATTACGTCATCAACAGAGTTTGCCCCAGTCATGATGTCGCCGACGTACACATCGTTGAGAAGAACGCGAGCCGCATTCGAATGTTGTTTTGCTGTTAGTCCAAGCCGATTTGCCTAAGCACACGAACGGATAGAAACGGAGCTGATGCCGTACCACTAAACTGCCGTGACTGAACTAAGCGATTTAGTCAGAGGGTTTCTCACGCCAAACGATCCGTTGATAGTCGGTATGATGATCATCAAGATCTGCCGAAACATCTTAACAACGTCTGCAGTAAAAACATATTTGTGCTGGCGGAAACGTAAGCAAACTCCAATTAAATACCGCAGAATTGGTGGGCCAATGAGAAGTTTGCTGTTAAGAGAACTCCCAAGTGAATCCTTTGCAGACCCATCGAATGCCACGCGCAGTTTGTAGTGGCACTGTTGGGTTTTAGTACTGCGTGGTGTGGTAAATAAAAAATCACTCCAGTACCTGATTGAATTTGATCTGATGGAATGCGGACCATATGACCTAAGTTTTCATATTCCTTTATGAACTTTGCATAGGACTTATATAAATTAAAATCCTTTTGGAAGCCCCGTTCCACAGAGGGAAATTGAGCGAGTTACCAAAGACAGGATTAGGATGATCAAAGGGTAGTTGAACGATATATTTTCCATCGAGCGAACGCGCATATGTCTTTTGAAAATGTTGTTCGGCTGCGTACTGAAAATTTATGTTGTCGATTGGGGGTGCTACTTCATCAAGCTCCCAGAATTTTTGAAGAAGCGAGTCCACATCAAGAATAGAATGAAGGGAGGATAGCGCGACATGAATTGTAAAATTAACTTACAACAACTCACCTGTAACAACCCAACCAAATGACGTACTTTGATCAATTGGTAGTCCATTCTTTCCCTGAATTTGCACTCCATTGAAAATGCACCACATTTTATCAGCACCAAGAAGAAGATCAATAGGACCTGGGGTATTAAAAATTGGATCTGCTAATTCAATATTGCGTAGATGAGACCAATTTGAAGCAATCAAACTCGTGTGAAGGTAGATTGGACGTTAATTTCTTTAAAACGAATTTCGTTAATTTCTTAAAACGAAGGTTGGTATCCGTTACACGAGAATGTTTCAGTTTTCAGTTTTGAATGCATTTTATTTACTTAATCACTAACTCTTACATACTAACAAAAAATGCTTAAATGCTAGCTTACAATTACTTAACAATCTTATACTAACTTACTGGCCCCACACAGGCACTCTAAGCTAATCTAGATTCTTATATACACGAGAATGTATTGTGAACGATATGCAACCGCGAATTTTACCTGCGTCCGTGGATGAGACACGTAGAATGGGGATACGAGCGTGTCATCTAGGGATTCCTAATCTCTGAGCAAAAGATTTGACGACAAATGAGACTTGGGATCCGGAATCTATGAGAATTCTGCAATTTATTGTCTTACCCTTTATGTCCTTTATGTTAGCCAATATGGTTGGCAGAATCGTTCGCTTTGAAAAGCCATTATCGAGCGAATGGTTATTGACTAGCGGTAGAGGCGAAGCTGTCGACCAGGAGGATACCGGCGGATGATTTTGATTCGACGAGGAGTTAACAGCCTGTGGAGTTCGGTTTTGACAGCACGAAGAGTTCACAGTAGATGAAGGGATTTTTCTTTAACGAAATTCTGACGCGATTGAATGTTAAATGAGATAAACATGGGACATTGTGGTAGAATATGACTAGTTTCATATTGGGGACACTTCAATGATGATTGCGGAGATTCTGATGTAAAATGAGTTCGAAACTGCGACTGTTGTTTGTTACACGACGATATAGGGCGAGTTAATGCATGACAGGACTCAAATGCATCACATTGAGATTGTAAAAACTTTAATAGCTCGTCGAACGTACAATCATCTCGCGAACCGACGTGCTTTGCCCAGTTTTGGTTTGTTTCATTGTCCAATTTTTTGAGAAGCAAAAGAATTAACCATGGATCGCGACTATTTGAATAGAGCGCGTTGAGACCACGAATTACCTCATCTGCACCATCAGAAATCTTGCGTAGCGTTTGTACGTTGTTGCAGATCAGTTGCAAATGGAAGTGACAAGAACGTTTGAATAAATGATGTAACAATTATATGAGACCGATCGTAACGCTTCCCTAAACGATCCCACGGTTCGCCATCTACGGTAATTTTAAGTATCTCTTGGTGATGCGTTGTAAATTCTGACCACGTTTCATTGAGCTTATTTAATTTAATTTCTAATGGTTAGAAAGAAGTATTCTTGTATGCTGTCTGCATATGATGCAGCCCGACTCAACCGACCTTTAATATTACCACGAACGCGTTTTAATTGAATCATAATTTTGGGATAATCAATTATAAGCACAGATATACTCAAAATAAATTGTTCAATAAGTCACCAAATAACAAGTCACTCTTAATAGTTTCTTGATTAGAACACAACTCGTAAGAAAAAGGTTTATAAATGATTCAAATCACAAATTACATTCAAATCAATAAATTTTTTTTATTATTTTTGTTTTTTTAATCCGATTGTGAAGGACCAATGTTTCAGATTCAACGAATTGTGGAGCGAACGATCAAAGAAAACGAGTCAAGCAAGCAAAGAATTTCGCTACCACAAATGCGATTCAAACTTTCAGATTTACTCGTACGTTACAAATTTATTTCACGTTACTTCTGCGAGTACAATTCACGAGTGTCGAGGCTAAAACGATTTTGCCACCATCTAACCCATCCATGCACACGCACTATGCATTGTGTGTGGTAATTATAACAACAATATGATGCTGAGGTGATGGATGGTGCGATCTATGGTTCGATCTGCATTCTGTTGCACTGTAGAACCAATTTAACAAAAAATTAATAATAACATACAGTTTGATATGCAAGAAATGAAGAGAAAAGATAACATTAACAAATAGTAACTTGATTGTGAAGAATTAATACATAAAGTATAGAACAATATAAAAATATAACAAGAAATTTAAGGTTGATTAAGTTTTGAATAGGTTATTAAGTGCTATCGATGTCAAAGATTTGGGCATTCGGGCGAATGCTGTGCCTACAATAGTAGATGAGTTCTTTTCGGAGAATCTCATGACTCTGATGTCCGTATTGTATCTTTTAAATCCCTTAAAGAGCCCAATCAGGATGTGCCGATCCCAAAATGCGTTAACTGCAGCGCAAATGATCATGCAGCTAGTTACCAAGGGTATCCAGCGTATCTTAAATGCAAAGAGAAACGTGAAATATCGACTCAAGCTGCTAGGGAAATAGCTAACAAAAACAGAGTTGTCTTGCAACAAATTATAAACTAATGCAAATATAGTATATTATATGCTGACAAAGTAAAATATAGTCCTTCAATTGGAACAAACCAACAAACTACGTTACAATAGTTTTGTTTGTTACAGTAACAATCAGTTGGGTGATGTTAATAATTTCTTGAATGAAGCAAATGAAATTTTTTAACATTTCCTTCAACGATTTTTTATTAAAATAAAAAAGTTCTGGCCCAATTACCAACAACTGCAATCTAAAGAAGAGAAAATGTTTGCCTCAATTAATTACAATAGTGTAATGCAGTCTACTAAGTTAACCATATTGTCGATAAATTTCAACTCCAGAATTTATCTTTTTACATGATTTTACATGAGTTGTGTTTTTAAACATCCTTAATTATTATGTTTCATATATGATCCTTGGTCACCATTAAGGATGTCCAGTGTTTGGTTCATCTCGAGTGTATAGGAACCAAAGTGGGCGTAACGGACTTCTTTAAGAATGGGACATTTCGCTGGGAAATGGGCCACATCCCCCCGTTACTTCAGGTTGCAAAGGCCGCATAAAATTAGGATAATTGAGGTATAATAGTTCACCCCTTAAATAAAAAAAAATACTTATTAGGTGCGAGCTCATAAAATATGTCCTTTCGTACAGGTTGTACTGGAGTTGACTATAGTGCTGCCTGTATTCTGATGAACATGCTTCACTTACGAAACCGTCGTACATTTTGTGTCTCTTTTGTGTTAACAAATCTTGAATTTTTCCTTTAAAGAGGCAGGTTCTTCATTGGACGCGATAGTTAAATTGAAGTTGCAGTCTGACTCTAGTTTTTCCCATTCTTGCACACAATTACCCCTAGTAATCAAAATGTGATTGAGGACTACCTTCGGCAATCTTTCACTTTCCAAATCCATAAATCTTATATATGTAGTCAAAGTGAAGTTTAAGAGTATCCAAGATTTCTAGGTGCAATATGTAGTTTGGAGATGTACCTGGTAAACTGAAACCCTCTTGTTAAAAAAACGAAGAAATTCTTCTACTGCATATGAGCGATATCCCCACACCTGAGCTCCGCATAGGAGGATCGACTTTACAGTTGCGTGAACTGTATTGAGGTTTGACGTTATCAGTACCCCGACATATTTGTATCCTCACACGATTTCAATGGAATTCCCGCTAAACGTCCACTTCTCATTTCGGGCATACCTTCCGCCTCCCCTTCTAAATATCATTATTTTCGATTTGCCTAGCATAGTTTGCAGAAGTCTTCTAGTCGGTTTATCATGAGCTGTAAGCACTCCACTGTTTCAGGTAGGAAGACGATGTCATTTACAAATACTAGTGCTGGAATACTCACACCACTCAGCTTAATTCTGCCTTTCAACGCATCTGTTATATCATTTATAAACAAAATGAATAATAAAATGCTCAGAATGCATCCTTGTTTTACTCCAAATTACTCCAAAAATTCTTCCGACCAAAATTGACCATCCCATACGAACGCTATATTGTTATGATACATTTCCATTAAAATGTTTATAATTTTCGTCGATATCCCATAGTTTTGTAGTTTATAAAAAAGTTTCTCACGCGAAGTAGTATCAAAAGCTGCACGGAAATCAACGAAGAAGGCGTACAACTTTTTGTTTCTTTTTTTGTAAATTCTAGCAATATTGTAAAGCGTAAATATTTGGTCGAAAGTTGAGTATCTTTGACGGAAGCCGGCTTGGTACTCATACAAGATTTTCCTGTTTTGTAAGCCTTCTAAAAATAACAGCACAAAACAATTTGGTAGCTGTGTTCAAAAACGAAATTCCACGATAGTTTGCTGGATCGTGGTAAGCTCCTTTCCTGTGCGGTGGAAATATAACTGCTTTTTGAAAACTTTCCGGGACGTTCCCTGTCTTGAATATTCGGTTAAACACAAACGTAAGCCATAAGAGAAATTCAGGCGTACAATTTTTATAAAATTCGTAGGGTATGCGATCATCACCTGGTGCTTTGTTACATTTGGAATTATCATTGGCCGTTTGAACCTTCTCCAGGGGTATTTGTGTATCTAAGTAGTCATTAAAAATCAAGGGGCTAGCATATTGGAACAGCAGTGATGTTGTGCTGTGTTAAGCTACTACCATTATCGAAATTTTCGAATTGTAGAGGCTGGGTAAAGTCAATGAATATCGAGAAATTCTCCAGATGAGTCCCGGGACTAAAGGATTCCTCCCCCCACTCTTTTCCCCTTCTCAACCTTTCCATGCACTAGTTTTTCCCCAGGGCTGGATCAATGTATCATACCACCTGTGCCGCGGAACAGCCTGGCTGAGGGCCCAACATCTCCAAAAATAGCTCAGTCGCGCATGGAGTATCCGGATACCTGGCG
Source organism: Volucella bombylans (assembly GCA_949129095.1). Lineage (NCBI taxonomy): Eukaryota > Metazoa > Arthropoda > Insecta > Diptera > Syrphidae > Volucella > Volucella bombylans. Next base: position 154,044,754 of record OX422140.1, on the reverse strand, counting down.
ACCTCCGGATTAGCTAGCCTTATCTGTATACATCGGATCTCTGTACAGATGGACAATTCTTTCTCCGCCACTCGTGGGATCTAATTATGAACAAAATCTCATAAAAAAACAAAACCCGAGGCCGGTACGCATTTAATAGCGGGCGATAGAACGTTGACTGCACCGACTGCTGGCAAGGCTCCTGCGTTGTCGAGCGGAGGTAAAACTATAGCAGGCCATGGTGCACCATCTTCTAAATGCAAACACAACGAGTTAAAAACCAAATTTTCAAGCCGTGGCCCTATAACTTCCTCCACCCCTAGCAGCAGAAAGTTTGTGGCAGGCCACGGACTTGCCGCTGATACTAAAATTCATCCCTCAAAGAAGGAATCAGAGGTCTAGGTTTCCTCAAGCGATGTAAGAAATATTTTACCCCCTCTGATCTGGCCTCAATATATAAGGAATAGCGCAAGTTCCGATACCGATTTTGTTCAATATTCACATCCATGATTTTCATTGCCTCATCCAAGATTAGGCGAACTAGGTGCTTTCCTGTATGCAGATGATACTATTATATTAACAAGTGATAGAAGACCATTTATTGCTCTAAACAGAATTAGGGAAAAAATACAAATTTTGGTAGAATATTTTAATAAGTTGGGTCTAAAAATTAATACTGGAAAGTGTGGTATAACATGTTTCAGAAAAGAAGGGACATTACTTTGAGTAAAAGATAGTAAGTCATTTAAGTTAGAAATAAATGGTAAAAATATTCGTTTACGCACCGAAATAAAGTTCGTTTTCAATAAACTTAAGAGGAAAGCGCTTAATAAAGCAAAAATGGTAACTGCTGTCTTAAAACCATTACTTCAAGCCAAGCAAATGTCCGTAAATACAAAATTACTCATTTCTAAAACACTAATTAGACTCATTCTAACCTATAGATTTTGCACTTGGTTCACAATCTCACCCACTATAGGCAAAGAACTTCAAATTTTCGAACGAAGAATACTAAGGTTTTGCTGCGGGAAATTCAGAAAACCAGATAAAAAATGGTTCTCGAATAAAACGCTATACGAGGAAGCTAAAGTGAAACCACTTATGGTCCACCAAACTATTCTTTTGCTAAAAAGTTTAAAACGTATAGAATATCACCCTAAACCTCCTGTTAGATCTTTGGTGGACTCAAATATTAATGACAGTGTAAATGACAACTGTTACTTCTCATCTTTTAATCTATTAAACGCAGCATCCATATCCGTTTTCAGACCAAATGTAGATGGAGGCCTACTAGAACATCTTTATGAAAAAGCTTCCTCGGTTAATTTACGCGGATAGGACGTGGTTTATTGGCTAAATATTTTGTGATCTGTTTTCGCTCACATATGATGTCTATCCCTATATTAAGCATTAAGGAGATCACATGAATTTAAAATGGCGATGCATAAATATATTTGTTATTATGTACAAATGTATGTACATAATTGTGTGTAGTCTTTTTGACTTTCTCCTGGTCATTTTTTTAGTTGGTAAGTGCCCGTAGAACCAATATTGAATACGTACGCCAGGAGCAAGCATACCCCTTAAAAATGTTGGTACTGTATAGTTTGAAATATGATTTAAATATATAAAAATGTTTACTTAATTTTTGTTAAGTCTGAGATAATGTTCAAGTCGGCCATATTGATATGCACTTTCTACAAACAATAATTGTAACATTTCTTTTGTCTCAATAAAATCAATTGTAAATAGTAATTTGCTGGAGGCATCGGTTCTTTTTCTTTCAAAAAATTAGATCGGAGCTGACGTATTGATGAGTAGCCAACGTTACTGGACAATGATCAATGATTATTGCTTCAAAAATATGGACGACATTGATCTGGACGATATCTGGTTTCAGCAGTTTGGCGACACGTGCCACTAAAACCAATGTTTTACTGAAGACCAGATCCAACGACAGCAATATATCGCCAATTGGACCAGGTTATTGGATAGGTAGATGCCCGGAAGTAGTACCAAATTAGGCCGATATAATGCGTATTGTCAAAACGAGCCACGGAAGCTGTATGTCTGAAGTCGTACTTAAAATATAATGTCATGAATCATTTCCCGTTATGAATAAAGTTTTTTAATTTATACTCAGTTCCTATCGTTGTTTCCCTATATTGTAACTTCTATAGCTCCTTAAAAAATTACACCTTTTCCAACGCTTTTTGCGAACGAAGAGAAAAGGGCAGATTGCACGGAGGTCGAAACAAGTGAAGCAGTAAAATGAATGAGCCGGAGTCATGCAGTCGGGAAGGATAACATACATTCCAAAATATGGCCGACAATCGGCTTGACGAATATCGTATGTTCAAGTGGCTCGCGATTTTGTTTAACAGAATGCAATCATATGCCTAACCCAGTGGTGCAAAAGCTTTCTTGATTTATTTTATAAAGGTAAAGACGACACGAGAAAGGGCAACAATTTGGTGTAACTAATAATACATATTATAAAATTATACGAGAGAGTTTTAGATAGACGACAACACAATATTGCTAAATTGCATGGGAGTCAATGTTGATATCTGATACTCGTATGATCCAGAGTTTACGGATAATAATGGAGACATATCGCGACGCTTCAAAAGATCTGCATATTGTATTCTTCGATTTGAATAAAGTGTTTGATAGAGTTCCTAAAGATTTAATATGGTGGCGCTACGTCTCAAAATCTACCCGAGACTTATAATTGTATCAATGGTAAACGATATACCATATACAACGATCTTGAAACGAAAATTAAATTTACAGCCGGAATAACCTGATAGTTCGAAGTTAAAGTTGAATGGTACCAAACCAATGTATAAAATCCGTCACATTTTGCTCTCGTGAGAAATTTTCTATTGAAAAAGCATTTTACCTAGTCCGGAAGTTTCTCTCTTTACCGATGATAGCGCTGTCATAACTGGATAAAGGCGTTGAAAGATATAGGGGGAAGAATCAGTGGCACTAAGACTGAATATTGTTATTCCGACAGTCAAGCTGCATTTAAAGTTTTGCTGAACTCTCTCAATTTCTATTCTATTGGGCTATTGGGCTGATTGAGGTCCTCTTCCACTTGCGTGCGTTATCTGAGTCGCAATCTTCCTCTACTGCGCTGTCCCTCGGGGGTGGATTCGAAAACTTTTCGGACCGGAGCATTGTTATCCATGATCTACATGATCCAGCTACCTGAGTCGTTGAGCCTTCACTGTTCTGGTCGCTGTATAGCTCGTACAGTTCGTCGTTGTATCTTTTCCTCCCTTACCGTCTATGCAGATGGGACCGAAAATTACCCGAAGAATTTTAATCTCAAGGCAGCCGAGAGCCCCTCTTCCATTTTTGATAAAGACCATGCCTTTGCGCCATAGGACAGGACTGGGAATATTAGAGTCTTAGATAGGGTCACTTTTGTTGTTCGAGATACGGACGTGCAAGTCAATTGTCTTCGTAGCTCAAAGATGCAACGATTGGCAAGTGTTATTCCTCGTTTGATATCAGCTCAGTGCGAGTATCTTTGTCTGAATTGATAGCGGAGCCTAAGTATTGTATAACAGACAAAGTCCTTAACTTTCTTGTTGACAGCAGATACTTATATACATACTCGTATATATATACATATATATGTATATACTTCCGTCGTAACACTCACAAAGGCGGCACCGATAATAAGCTGTTTTCTTCCGATTATGTCAATATCATCGGCGTATGAGGATAATTGGACTGACGTTTGAAAAGTTGTGCGCGAGCCTTGCACTATCCTATCAAGAATGATATTAAAGAAATCGCAAGACAGTGCATTGCCTTGTCTAAATTCTTTTTTGATTTCGATAGTCTCACTGAGTTCTTTATCGACCTTGATGGGACAGTGGGCATTCTCCATCGTCATGCTGCACAAATGAACGAGTTTGGCAGGGATGTCAAAATTAGACGTTACTCTGTATAGCTTACCTCTATAGATGCTATCATACGCGGCCTTAAAATCGATGAAGAGGTGTTATGTATAAATTTGGAGCCCATGGGTTCTTTGCAAGATCTGCCATAGTATGAATATTTGGTAGATGGTGGACTTTCCTGGCCTGAAGTCAACATGATATGGATCACTCAGGTTGTTGACAAACGGCTTCAACAATACAGTAGATAAGATCTTGTAGGCGATGTTAAGAAGACTGATGCCTCTGTAATTGGCGCAGTTCAGAAGGTCTCCTTTCTTGAGGATCGGATAAACTATGCTGAAGTTCCATACATAGGGTATACGTCCGACCATATTTGACAAATGAGTTGGTGTATGCTCCTTACCAAGTTATGGCCTGCCGCTTTGAAGAGCTTGGCAGTCAGGCCGACTGCTCCTGCAACTTTGTTGGACTTAATATGGCTATCTATCCCGGTCGGGTAGACGGAATTATTGGTATACATAGTCCAAGTTGGAAGCTTCATGCTTCCTGACAGCAGTATTTGGTTCATTCAGTATGTGGTTATATAAGTAACCAACAGAAATGCGATTCCCATATCCTCAGCATCGACTGCGACTTTACTACTATGTTCTCTTGTTCGTCCGTGGCAAGAAAAATGCCGTTTGATAAAGCTTCCGAATATCATTCCTGGAGTAGCATTTCAATTTGCTCTACCGCGCGCTTCTCATGATCCTTTTTTTCCTCTGAGAAACCGGTGTTTGTCTCCTCTCTTCTGCTCGTAGAGCTCGTGAGCAGCTCTAGTCTTTCTATGCAGTGCTGCTTTGTATGCATCTTAGATAGCAGCATACACTTTCCGGCACTCCTCGTCAAACCAGAGGTTCAGTTGTGCTGGCCGAATGAAACCCAGCACATCAGAAGCGGCATCTCTGATGGCTTTTGACAATGGCCTTCGATATTTGATGTTGACGCCCTAAAACCTCTTAAGAGATTAAGGAAGACTCCATCGGGAAAGGACTTATGTAGCCGCCCGACGTCAAACTTCCTCACAGTATTCCGGATATTCGCAACCGTACCATGATGACAACAAGGTATTGGTCCGAGTCGATGTTGGTCCCTCGAAACATTCAGTCATTCTTAATACTGGAGGAATGCCTTTCGTCGATCGCAATGTGGTCAACCTGGTTGACGGTTGATTGAACAGGAGTTCAGCAAATCTCCTTATGAATATCGAGAGGGGGGAATAGCGTGCTAGTTACGACAATATTTTCCGGAGGTGATGTCGTGCATGCTCTTCTTTGCGACTACCAAAAATGCTCTCTCTTCCTGGCTTTGCATTAAAGTCGCAGAGGATAATTTTAATGCCATAGCTAGGGCAGTGCTCGTAGATCTTGTCCAAGAGCTCGTAGAAGCTATCCACATATCTAACATTCCACTTGCAGATCCGAAGTCAGTTGTCCTTGTTTCTTTGTCAGGAGTTATCAACAGTAGATCCGTCCATATCCGAGTCTTTTGGTTGTTTCGTAACTGATTTTTTTTTTCATGGCCGGGCAGTTACCCCATCGTTACAACCCCCACCCTGGAGGGCAAGTTCTATTATAGATACCCCTAGGGCAAGGGATCGGTTTGACCGAAGCCAGTAATCCATTCGGGGACGTAAGCACTGCTGTTGGTCCATTAAGGGCTCATCCGCCACCATATACTTTCCCTGACATATCCTCGGAAATCCTTACTGGCCTGAGCTTCAAATATGTTGGAGTAGCCCCATATGGGGAATTCATCTCCTGTTCTGTTCTGCTGGTTATCACTTGCGCTTATAACTTTGACAAGTTGAGTCCAGACGGACATCGACCAGTGCGCGATGGTTTCAAGTTGGAGGTAAAATAAGCATAATGGATGTGTAGAAACAGATAAAATACTGGCCATCGCCAGTGTTCCTGCGATTCGGTCGAGTTCTGTGGTTGTTCGAAAATGAAGAATTTTAAAGAGCATATTGGCCATAGTTTGGTATATTACTTCAAAAAAAGGGAAGAAAACAAGTGAGACAAGGTAAAAGGTGGCTAAAGTTTACGGCAGAATTGTAATCCGATTCCATGATGGCGATTTTTCAGTTAAAGGCCTTCGGAGATTAACGAAGAAGAATTCAATGCATTGGTGCAAGCAAATAAGCATTCAATGGCTCTAAAAGTATCCATTGGAAGCGTTCATGGCCATTTGAAACCGCATGAGTTGAAAGAAATTAGTTTGACGAAACACATAAACATCTGTCATCAACTCCTTAAACGCGAAGAAAACGATCCATCAATCTGGTGGGTTTTGTAATGACCAGTCTTCTATTAGTTGTTTCCAAAGAACAAAATGAATATTTCCTATGTCTACCGTGAGCAGCTACAGAAATTGAAGCCATCGCACAGAAACGTCCCGAGGTCATCAATCGTAAGGGTGTGGTGTTTCGCCACGACAATGCGAGACCACTCACAAGTGTAGTCATTGACAAAAATTGTTGTAGCTAGGTTGAGATATGATGCCACATCCACGCGTACAGCCCAGATCTTGAGCCATCAGACTTTCATTTATTTCGCTCCTTGCAAAACTCTTTGAATGATAGAACGTTTCCTTCTTAAGACCTCATCAAAAATCATATTAACAAGTTTCTTGCAAAGAAAGATTGGAAGTTTTATGAAAGATGTATTACGAAGTTATACAGAAGTTATACGACTTCCCTCTTTCCGCTATACAGAATTCCCTAGAGAATGTGCTTAGAATTATCACGCTGGTGGACCAGAGCCCTGTTATGCTGAAAGATATCCAAGCGTTGTCTTGGTTGTCAAACCAAGGGAAGGTATAAAATGCATCGATGGACGCTTCATTATGTTGACATTACTAGTTCAGATAGAAACTATAGTAGCATTTACCTATATAATCATCCATATGCCATCGCATTTCTCTGAAGACGACGAGGCGAATTTAAGCTTACATAGTTGGTTAAGGGTACGTATAAGAAATTTTGTGAAATTAATTTGTTCCCATAGGAGAATGTCGAATTATAACAAAGCAATCCCACATTTTTGCAAGATTTCTGACTGATGTTTTGCATGACAGAATAAGATGTACAACTGTTCGATTAAATCAGCAACCGACATTTTCCTTAGGCCCCTTGGCACTTGGGAAAAAATTGAACAATAAAAACAACACTTTGTCGTTAGTATTCGTTTGACTACACTTCTACTAAGTTTATACAAAGCATCAAAATATCACAAGTCACAAGTAGAGCCATATTGACCATCAGAAATGCCATACCACACCGCTTTCAACATTGCCCCTAACATCGCATCGCTTAAACCTACGGTGCGTCTTCGCAGAAGATATCAAAACAATGCGTTGACAAGAGCCCTTCGGGTAGTACAAGTACTACCACCAGTACCAGATTTGAAGTCGTGTGTAAGGCACGAACTTCCTCTTTGGTGAGGGGTCGAGGCCTATCTAATACCACCGCCGTTCTATGGGTCATGGCACCCGGTTGCAATGCAACTGCACCTCAAGCAAACCGATGGTTCCATAGCAATCCCATGGTTCAGAACAGGTCGTAGCACACTACAACATATACTAAGCCATGAGATGTCCAAGCTCCATTCGGTCTACTCTCATCGCGATTTTGGGTACAAACCTACAGCCACCACGATACTCCTGGGGGCTCCTGACCTCCCGTGGTACCAGTATATAGCTTCCGGTCGAGCTTCGCAATCTTGCGGTCACTTCCAGTTGCGCACCTCACTGAACAGGACTGGCGGCCTTTCAACAAATTTAAAAAATTCTATGTTCCACCCGCTAGCTGCCAATTGCGTCTTCTATTAAATACCTCTTTTGCAAAACTACGGGTTCTTTCGAACCGTACGGTATCAGTGATAATTCCACTGACATCGTAGGCCTCACCATTAAAGATGATGCCCATAACCTGTAATTCACTTATTTCAACGTAATTGGGACACTCACATAGGACATGAAGCCAGTCCTCATAGGTGGCTCCATATGAGCAACTCGCAACCCCGCTAAGCCCTCTCTTATGCAATAATGCATTAAGAGAGCCATTCCCGCTCAACAAAAAGCCCAGGCTGAGGGTAAAATTCCATTCAGGAAATACTCTCATGGTTAGCGCATCCCTTAGGAAGCTATAAGTAATCTTGCCATTTTCGCTAGCTTCCCATCTAGGTAGAACACATGCATGTAGCAAGGTTTTACGGGATATACCACCCAGACCATAAGATAGGCAAACGTTTTTAGATCGGCCTCGACACAAACCAAGAGTGGAACCTTTTGAAATCAACTTGGTATTACTGTAACTTAAATCCGTGAATTTAAGTTTTTCTCGACCGGTGTTAGAGATATTCTATGCCAAGTCACTGTGCCCGAACAATCAGACGAGTAGTCTTACTGAGAATGCGCTAAGGAATACCTGGTCACCTTCTGGTGCCAAGGTTAAACCAAAATTAGTCCGGTGCGATGAATATATTGTAGTATCGAAAAGAACGCGCCAAGTTCTCTGGCCGATAAGGAAAACGGCTATTGTTCGTTAGTTGCCTTACCAATTCAACAAATTCAGAAGAGTACTTACAATGATGCTTAACTGGTCAGGTCTTTGAAGCAATGAGGTGTTGATGACTCAGCTCTGAACTGGTAGATGAAGTTATTTCAACCCGCAGCAAATTTTTCGATCATCCAGAATTCAGGTAAGAATTCAAAGCAAAGGCAGCGAAATACGTTCCTACCTAGATGGTTATACATTCCAAGGTTGATCCGGGGTTCAACCAATAACCCTTGTTCTACATATTACAGTCATCGAAGGCAACTGATGTGCATTTAGTCTCCTTAGTATGTCTTGATAAGGCTTTTTTACCTAATACGTTCGTCTTATGCATTCCGCTTTGCATTACTTGACTTACTTTCTTTTGCAACTAAGCCCATCCCTGAAGCTTTGCTTTAATATATGCAAATACACTAGTGACAGCCCACGGAGTTCTGCCAACGATGCCAATCTCATTAATGCGTGCAAGCGTGGGGGTGGGCGTGGTGTAGTGGTACTAGCAATCGCTTCTCGCTCTGTGGGTCCAAGGTTCGAATCCTGCCCATGGCAAGTCAGTTTTTCATTTGTGTAAGTGGAACTCAGACAGAAAATTTCTGCGTGTGAAGGCATAACACTGACACATAGATTTGGCTGTTGTAGAGTTTCAACCACAAAAAACTAGTGCGAATTATATAACTTCGAATCACTCTGAGTGAAGAAAAACCTCTCCGTCCTATTCGGACTCCCGCCCCAGGAGAGCTAATATCGAAACCAAATACACCTGAGTTTCAAACCACTACAAAACAATTTTCCTTTCTCCTCCTACTACCTTTCCGCCAGCGACAAGGCAACAGTAAAAGGGTATTTAACCCCTTAGGAGCGCGTAAATTATAAAAAAAAAGTAGATCTTTAGAAAATTGTCACTTTTGTGTTACCTTGCGAGTTTAGGACAATTTTCTCAAGTGCGATGTTAAAGAATTCACATGGCAGTGACGTTTTGTCGTATGCGTCGATGTTGCGTGTTCCTCTTTATTCACAGCATATACTTTGATTTCCTCTATTGACCACTAAACCCATCTTTGCCGCTTCTGCTTCAATAGTCGCAAACGCTCCATTGAGAGCTCATTCTGTTCTTCAGTGTCGATGACATCTGTATATGGAAGTTGTACTCGTACATATTGGAATTTTCCAAAAGGGTACCTCCTGAGTTGGCTGGGCAATTTAGCACAACTTTTTCAAGAAAGATGTTCAAAAAGTCACATGACAACGCATCACCTTGTTCAAGTCTTTTTCTTATTCGGAAGGCCTCGGTTTTGTCATTATTGACCTTGACGGAGCAGCGTGCATTCCTACATAATCGGATATGCTTGGTGGAGATGCCAAACTAGACATGCTCTATATAGTTCGGCTGTATTGATGGAGAGCCTATAGATCATAGGTTTTTCCCGGCCTAAGACCATATAAATAGGGACCGGTCAGACCGTTGGCGATTGGTCTTAGGCGTTCACATAATACGGCAGACAGGATTTTATATTCTATGTTGAGGAATCTTATTCCCCTATAGTTGGCGCAGTTCAGGGTACCTCCCTTCTTAGGGATCGGACAAATAATGCTGATGTTCCGGGCATACTTTCGTCGACTGAAATTTTGGAGATGAATTTGATGTATGCTACGTATCCAATCATCATCTGGTGCCTTATACAACTCGGCGGTTAACCCATCGTGTCCAGTAGCTTTGTTAGGCTTGAACTTGGGAATAACTGTCCTAACTTCATCTTGGTCATGTGGGCGTATTGCCTATATGCGTCCAGGTTGCAGAAATAATCTTCCTATATTGTGAGCACCAACCGTGGTGCTATACCTTCTACATCCTTGCTGATTTCTTTTCGACCTTTACAGCTTTGGCATGTTCGTTTTACTTGTTTAGTAAAACTTCCGAACTTCATTCTTTTGGCAGAACCTCTCTAGCGCTCTTTTTTCTTTTCAGGCGGCTATGTTCTTTCCTTCTTTTCTGAAGGGCCGCTCTGTACATTTGTTTTTTTTTTTTTGATTTTCCAGTCTGCATTCGTCATCGAAGGAGGGTTTTTTTTTTTGTTGAGGCGAGTTGAAGCTGATTGTTCTATGGTAGTGATGCGACTGGTCTTCAACGTTTGATGCTAGCGATACTGGACACCCCGATAGGTGAAGGACACCCGATGCAAAACGCGTTAATCGCAATATAATCAATCTTGTTGATGAACAAACCATTACGAGTTGTCAGATCCATTTCTGGATATGAAGGTATGGAATTCGTGTGATGTCGCGGAGGCCGTATTTTCCCGCTATATAACCAAAGATGCCGTCCTTGTCTAGCTTGACATTAAAATTGCTAAGCACCGGTAAGGCCGTTTTTCCACTCTGTCGTGGGGTAGACGTTTATGAGTCTTATGGTAAATTAAGTATATTTGTTATAGTTTAGTTAGTTTTATATGCATTTTATTTTCTTAACACTAACTCTTACATTCTAACAAAAAATGCTTAAATGCTAGCTTACAATTACTTAATAATCTTACACTAACTTACTGGCCCCACACAGGCACTCTAAGCTACTCTAAATTCTTATAACTATGTCTTTCGACTTCATTTACATTTTCTTAGAACTATTTATTTTGTATACTTAAAGCTAAGAAAAAAAATTTGTTAACAAAACTTAGCATATGGACATAATTTTTTATTTTTAATAAAAACTTAGTATCTAACTTAAAATAAACCTTAGCCTACCTAAACTAAATGTACAATACACACATAAACACACATAGACGTTATACACAATCATATACATATATCAGTATACACCTTTGTATACACTGATATATGTATATGTTTCTTAAATGCTAACCTAAACCTATGTAAGCCGGCCATCGCTGTTTACAGAGAAAACAGATTGGTCAGCTCTGCCTCATTAGTGAGGCTAGTCCGTAATTGACGGAAACGACGACGAAACATCTTCTCCATCATTCAACCACCAGAAATGCTGGTGCTGCCGAACGACCTCCCTCTTATCGCGATTCCCCACCGCCCTACTGAACCTGAGGCGATCCACACTGCCGTGTGCGACGTCTCTGTCGTAGTTGAGTCGCCTGTCCCCAGCTGTCCGAGCGACATGGAAGATTAACGGCACCGCTGATCTATCCTGGATCAACCCTTTCTGATCTAGGTAGAGGAATGCTTCCGGTGGAACGAAGCCGTCAAAGCGCACACTCTCGTGGTAAAGGTAATTGGGGTAGTAAGCCCCAGAAATCAGGTTATTCGTCGACGTCATTGCTCTTGCAATGTGCCTTCGAGTCAGCTTAATTACGAAGTTGTCCACTCGTATTAGGTTCGCCCTGTTGTAAAGGACCTCATTAGGATAAAATTTTTTGTACTCCGACTCTGGTACAAGCGAAGATAGGCCCTAAGGCAAGCCCTCTCAAACACCCGAATCTTTTCCATTAAGCTTGCTCGTACATTGAACCACACGGGACAACCAAATACCAGCATGGGCCTGATAAGGGCCATGTAGCAGATTACCTTTACCCTCGCATCGAGTTGGCTGCTATAAAACAGTCTCTTTGTAAGGGCAAAGGCACCTTTAGCTCTGGCCAGAGCAGCATCTACATTTTTGCCAAAATATAGAAACTGATCTAGCCAGATTCCAAGGTATCTGACTACATTTCGACAGGCAAGAGGCTGTCCGTGTTGTCCAATAATCGAGAACTTTCTCCAATTTTTTCTGGTATCCCTTGAGGCTCTAGACAACGGCGTCCTAAAGAGAATGGTTTCCGACTTCTGAAAGTTGATTTTCAACTTCCAGTCATCGCAAAATCGTCTTATCTTATCGAAGTCACGCTGCAAGAGAGTATTAATGACCTCGATTTTTGGACCTGTTCTGTACGCTACCAAATCGTCTGCGTACGCAATAGTATGGGGAAGTGAACCTATCAAGTCGCTTGTAAAAATGTTGAATAGGATCGGCGAATTGACCGCGCCTTGCTGAAGACCATTTTTAATTTGAAATATTCCAACAGAAGTCACATCACCATTCTTCACGATGAACTGTCTGTTGTGTAGCATATTATAAAGAATGTACAAGAGTGGTTTACTGATCCCCAGCCCAGTCAGCTTATAGAAAAGACCCTCTAACCATACGGTGTCGAAGGCCTTCTCCAAGTCAACAAGGCAGGCACCAGTGCATTGTTTTTTGCCTTTATTCCATTGGATATCAGAAACCAGTTTTGACGCGGCATGTGAGATATCATGTCCCGCCTTAAAACCGAATTGATTATCCGGAACTATATGTTTGTCCTCAACCCACCTAGACAGAGCTCTATTGATTACCTTTTCAAAAACCTTACTGATATTCGGAAGGAGACTTATCGACCGGAGATTCGCCGGATTGGATATATCCTTTCCCTTTTTGGGGATAGGTTGAACCACCGCCGTTTTCCAATGCGCTGGATAATGTGCATTATTCATTGCATTATTAAACAGGGTGGTGTAAATGTCCACCGCTTCTAGAGGAAGATGTCGAAGCACGATGTTTGGAATACCATCGGTCCCTACTGATTTCTTAGCCCTGATTGTGTCGAAGATCTCATGGAGTTCTTCCCTCGAAATGAACGGGGGTAGGTCACCCTCTCTGGTCATGACATTATTTGCCATATTTTCGTCGCTAAACCGGGTGAAACCAGAGCCCTCGGATCGCCAGTTCCCTATTTCATTTCGAATGCAGAAGTCGTGCCCCAAGACGCGACTGTCCAGGTCATAATTAGGGCCAATGATATCAATGGCCTTGTATACTTCCTGGAAAGTCGCCCCTATGGTCTCAACCTTCTCCTGTGGATCCTCGATCACAAAGAAGGCGTCATCATCAGCGGCCTCACTTGGATCAATACCTGCTATTGTCAGTAACCGTTCGTTGTCTGTTGTCCGGGCCATTTTAAGACACTGAAGGTCGTTTTGATTTTTTCTCCGAAATAGTTTATTTATTTGCGGAAACATATTCGGGTTGCTGGTGTTTACAGCCCGAACCTTGTTGTTCCAATACAAACTTACAGAAATTCTGTAATTCTCTTTTATTAGCGTTTGAATATTTTTAATCGACGACTTCAGTGTCCTAATCTCCGGGTCTTGTCGGTCAGTTAACTGTCTGTACAAGTTTTTAAGTCTGGTCAGAAGTCTACTTTTCTGTCGGTGCAGTGCGTCAATAGTAGGATTGCGGAACAGGTCTTCGTTAGTCGTACGTCGATACCGCGGTATTTTAGTGTCCATAGTTTGTTTAATTGTCTCGTCCATTTGTTTTAGGTAATTGTCGATCTCCTCGTTTGACAAATTCCTATTGGACGGTGGGTGGAGCGTGTTCGAGGAGAGCGCTCTAGTCAAGGTTGCGGAGAAGCGTGTCCATCGAGTCTTACTGTAGTTGTAAGAATATCTTTGGACAATCTCCTCCAATTCCGCAATTTCGTTGGGAACTGTAATTTCGGTGCTAAAACCGCAATGGTCGCTGTCATACACGAATGTGCGCAGACAGTTTAATGTTTGTAAATTCGTGCCTGTCAGTCGTATACGTTCGTCGTACAGCAGTAGATCCAAATAAGACCCGCCTCTGGGAAACGACGGGTTATCTGTCGCTTTAAGACCGAGTCTGTACATGACATCGTGCTGACCCCACCAATCGAGTAGTAGGTTCCCTCTAGTATTTGGCAAATAATTTCCCCAATCTCTATGTCTAGCGTTGAAATCCCCGCCGATTATAAAATAATTCTCCCCCGATTCCAGCCTCAGAAGTCGAAAAAGCGTGTCGAGCTCTGTAATGAATAGGGTGGATTGTGAAGCCTCAGGTGCATAAACAGAGGCCAAGTACAGCCGCTTTCCACTGCGGAGCGGGATGTAAACGACGACTGCCTCCAACACCCGGAACCTGCGCAACACCCCCTTGTACACTCTGTGAAATTTTATACCCTCTTTAATGAAGATCGCGACACCGCCTCCACGTTTGGATCTGGGCCGGTTTCTTCTTCTAACAATATAATTATTGTACTCCAGTTTGTGCTTATCGGTTAGCTTGGTTTCGCTAGCGAAAAGCACATCAGGAGTTTGGTCTTGTAGCAATTTAAACATCGCGGCTCTTCGTTCGATCCTAATCAATGAATTCACATTCACCGCAAGGACCTTCAAAGTTTGCTCCACCATGTGCGTACCCATTACGGCATGTGTTGCGTTAGGCCCGGCAGCAACGCGTAGATCTGGTCCACCCGCTTGGCCTGTTCTTGAACCTGCTTTTGCAGCTGAGCCATCTGCCCTTGGATTGCGAGCAAGATGGCTAGCATGTTGGGTGCAGCTTCCGTTGTTCTCGGCATCGGAGCCGGAGAAGCAACAGTCGCTTGCTGTACCGTAGCCCCCCTACCTGACGCCATTTGGGCGTAGGAAATTTGGGGCGTGACGGCTGGTGTTTGAAACCTCACAGGTGAACGTTTGACCTCCACCTTCTGCTGCCGAGCCAATTTTGCTTTTTTAATTTCGGTGAACTTAGGACAACCCCGATAGTTTGCGGTGTGTCCCACGTTCCCACATAATACGCACGAGAGCTGCGACCTATCGGATGCTCCGTCAACACCCAGAGCACACTCCTCGGAACTGTGGTTCTTTGCGCACTTCACGCATCGAGGCTGCATTTGGCAGTTCGACGCGGCGTGCCCGAACCTCTGGCAGCGAATGCATTGTATAACGCCGTCGCTCCTTTTTAATTTTTCCCAGTGAACCACCTGGTAGTCTAGGACATTGATACTCCTTAGACTATCCATACGGCTTTCGGGACTGAGCTGCACCAAGAAGAACGGCAGACTCCGTTTCTCCCGCCTAGCTCTGGCTGTGGTAAACGGCTTTACCCCCACAAACTTGAGTCCTTCGCACTCCTTCTCTTTGAGCAGTGCTAGGATCTCCTCAGGATCAGAAGACGGTTCCAACCCCTTCAACAGCATCGATTGCCGCTTTTCACACTTCGGTGTGTATGAGTAGTGCTCCGTCGTCGTTTCCTTTAGGAGCTCTTTAACTTTCGCGTAGCCCTCCACTGTATTACAGTGGATGGCATGGCGATCGTTCCCCAATCTCTTAATATTGAAATTATTACCAATGACCAACTTACACAGGTCCTTGGTTGCAATTACCTCCAATTTATAGGTGTTGATAGGAGGCACCTTCTCCTTCTTCTTCGTCTGCTGCTGCTGTTGTTGTTGTTTTTGTTGTTGTTGCTGCTGCTGCTGTTTTAGCTGTTGCCGTTGTTGTGGCTGCTCTTGTTGTTGTTGTTTCTTTTGTTTTGCTTTTTGTTGTTGTAGCACTTGTGCTGACTTTTGTTGCGACTGCTTTTGAGCAAGCTGCGACTGCTGTTGTTGTTGGGATAGCTCATGCTCTTCCCTCTTCCTTCTGACCATTTGCCGCTCTTTAATGGCCTGTAAACTCTGCTGCAGCATTTTGATGCTGTTACTTATGGACTGTAATTCCTCCTCTTCGTCGTCAGATTCGCTTGCTGCCAATGCAGCGAAGTTATTTCCTGCCGTCACTCCACCAAGCTTTACATTGGTCGTTGGCAGGGTGGGACGTTCTGCCAAGTTAGAGGTTGACTTTAGCATCCTCTTCCTCTTTGGCTTTGGTGTTTGGTTCGAACCACTCGAAGCCTCACCTGCTATCTCAGCCGATCCCGCTATTGGCATAGCGGACCGCTCTCCACAATCCATCACGTGAATTTGATCTTTTTTTTTTTTTTTTACACTTCACTTATTATTTCAATAAATAAAAAAAAAAAAAAAAAAAAAAAAAAAAAAAAAAAAAAAAAAAAAAAAAAAAAAAAAAAAAAAAAAACAATGTCTCCCGTTGGGAATCGAACCCAGGCCTCCGCATCGCTACACCAAGTAGATGTCGCCCGAGTGTTTGCCACTTCGGCTACCAACCACTTTATACTTTTTTGTTTTACGTTTAGTTTATTTATTTTCTTCACTTGTGAAGCCGAACACGAAAATGCGTCTTATCGCCACTAAGGTCTATGAACGACTGTGTATATTTGTTATTCGTACTCAGGCGTTCGTTTACATGCCTGAAGAGTTCAATACTTGTTTGGTAAATCTTCTTTGGGAGAAAATCGGCATCCGAATGAAGGTTACGGCTGCTGTATATAAATTGACTACATGTATATAAATTGATCCCTATGGAATTTGCTGCTTTAAGTCGTTCAAGTCTTTAGATCTTACTTAAGCATAATTTTAATTATCCACCATTTAAATGGCATAATCCGCTCTTGCGTTTATGCTATCGCAACAAAAGAGTTATTATCTTAACGGGTTCCAGCAAACTAGCTTGTGAATACTTGCAATGCAAGTGATCAAGCCCTTAAGAAACTTGAGTTTCTAATAACGTTCACAGAGCATGGATATGAGCATTTGATATGAAACTTATAAGCATGATCCTATAGATCGTGAGGTGTATCTGGTTTAATCACTCCAATGGCTTCAACACATGTACTTGCAAAGAAAAGTGTCATCCGATGCGATAGATCTCTTCAGGGATGAATCGTCAGTTAGAAAGAAATCGACATTTGCTCCACTTTAAATCTTCACTCATTTGGTTTCATCTTCTCCTGCTCTAATCAAACTCTAGGAAATCAAATATAAAGATAAGCAAAACAGGCTTATTTGCAGAGATAGACTGGCCTATGTGTCAAACTTTTCCTTGGGGGCACACAAATATCAGCAAACCCATATACGAGTACCAATCAAATTAAGGAGTTCGTGTTCAAATCGTTATTTTTTGTGGAGACACGACATTTGCCATTGCTTCACATTCATGTGTCATACGTTTTACACAATTCCAGGTCCATTAATATTCCGCAGGGATCCAAAAAAATCAACTCAATTGCCAAAAAGTAAAGTCAAAATAAATGAACTTGCACACAATCGAATAAGAAATTGCCGTACACGTACATTATGTCACACATGCACGCAGTAAAGGTCACACATGAAGTAGAATATATATAGATATCTATCATAGATAGGAATACTCGTACATGTTCGTAGGTACTCACATTTGGCTTGTCCTTTACGTCCGGCTTCCCTTGAATAGACGGTATAGTGAGATATAATACCGTTACGGTTCTTTGGTGGCAGCCATGAAATCAAAATTGAATCGGCCGTTAAAGCAGCTGCCTTTATGGCAGCAGGTGCATCTGGAACATCATCCTCTGTCTGGCAGTAGATTGGATTGCTTGCCAACCCGTCACCTGATGAGGTATACGCCAGGACTCGTATGGAATAGTTCGTTGCCTTGTGCAACGTATGCAAGTACGTTTCCAAATTGGATGTCCTCTTGATTTCCATTTTCGATGCAAAGTCAACTGTGGAAGAGAATATAGAATGTGGATAGATGATAGTACAGATGAGTAAGACAGGAAGGAAATACAGAAATACAACTACTACAAGTACAACATGACAATGAGAATAATATAATCTCTCCAAGGAAATCAAAGAACTTCTAATAGGTACTCGTATATACTTCATAGGGCACTGGCATACTTACTCTGATTCACAATTGGGCGGTAAAGAATTTTGTATCCTTGAATGATGCCACCATGGAATTGCAACGGTGGCTCTAGCCATGAAATCTTAAGACTCTGCGAAGACAATGACGTACAATTGACAGTTTGTGGTGCAGCTTCCGGAACTACAGAGGTAAAAAAAAGAAAAAAATTTATGAAATCCTTGCAATCGGAGTGTCGATAATGATAACATGATGATGATGATGAGCAAACCTCCTTCCAAAGTTGTACCCAGAACGGCAGCACTCCATGGTCCGGAACCGAAGCTATTCAGAGCGCGCACAGTTACCGCATACCGAGTGTACTTCCGCAGATTGCGAAGTGTTGCCTTTGTTGTTGCCCACCCGCTGACAACGACAGATTTTAATGAATTATTCACGACACTGATGTAGTTGATGTTTTGCTTCTCCTCCGTACAATTGACGGTGTACCCTATGAGTTCGCCATTCCAGGACTCTCGTGGAGGAATCTGGAGCACATTGAATGAACAGAACGAGACTAGATTTTCACAACGAGAACATAATTTTGTAGTTGTACTCACCTGCCATGTGACAATTAGCTCACTTTCACCGCCAGTTTGTACCTGAACATTGGATGGTGCTTCGGTGGGTGCCTCTTCCTGGGTCTTCAACACAATGGGATCCGTGAATTGGCTTCTTTCGATTTCGTTGATTGCTTGCATACGAATAAGGAAAGTGGTGGCTGGTGTCAGCCCCGACACAATGGCATTTTCCCGTAGGTCACTGTCATAGCTGCGAAAATTTCAGTTATCCATAAGTACTTGGTGCTGTACAACAAAATGAACGTAGATACTCTACCTCTTGCTGACACTAGTCGATGGGAGGGTGACGTTTATTATATTCGGGCCATTCCATTCATTTTTCGCTATGCCTAAAGCCGAATGACTCTGGAGGAATTTCAACGGTTGATACTGCACCAAATAACTGAGGACTGGGGAATTGCCGTCGAAAGGACGACGCCAGGATAGTTTAACAGTGCGGCTACCTACTTCGAATACCTCCAAATTCGATGGAATGTCCGGACGCTCTTGTACGGCAAGGTATATCACTTGTTCACTACGTCCGTATGGATTTTCAGCAATGCACTTGTACAGGCCAGAGTCATGTCTGTCTGACCGAGATATGGACAGTTGGGAATCAACGCCTTTGTCCGTTTTCATTTCGGCAATGTTGAAGCGATAATTATTCAAATCGATGCGACCATTGTTGTGCGTCCATGAGATGGTAATGGGTTCATCACCCTTCGCATGACATTGTAAGGTAACTGGATCGTTGCGACGAGAAGACACATTACGAGCGGGTTGCTCGAAACGGGCTGGCTCTGTTAAGGGATACAATTTGACATGGTTTGGTTTAATTGGTTTTCTTTTATTTCACATACAGAAATTGGGGCTGAGGATATTGAAATGGGATATCTTTTGGATATGCTTGCCATGCGACGTATGCTTACCATTAACATTGATGCGGATTATTTTCTTGAGACCGGCACCGATGTCGTTCGCCGCTTGGCACATATAGTATCCTTCGTCAGCATCCGTAGCCAAGTTCAGCATAAGTGAATGATTTCGCATGTTAAGCGGCTTGAAGTCCTTGGACAATTTTGCTAAATTAATTTAATGGAGAAGGGATTAATCGGGACATACAAATGTGGTATTTTACTTAAGGACAACTATCAATATTTTTTTGTTTATTACAGCTGGGAAACGTTTATAAAAAAGAGTCCTTGTCTATTCTATACTTCTTAAATGTTCCAAAAATATGGAACTATGTGCAAGTATGTTCATGTGGGTAATACCTAAATTTTCTACCATTCAGGGAACAATTGTAGCAAACGTTCGCAAGCTGATCGGTGAAATCCACAGTCATCTTCGAGCTGAACTTAAACTTTATCTTCGGTTTCCATCACTCTTAGATCTAGTGAAATCTACGACAAACGCTGTCAAGTTTTGGAATGCTACTCATTTTCATCGTTACAATTAAAGGTATGTGTGTAAACACAATGAATAACTTTATTTAAAGCATGATGATGCCATAAAAAATGTATGCTTAATATGAGAGCCGTCAAATGGCAACTTCCAATACATTGCTCTTCATGCAGGAGTTGCAACGATCCTGAACAACTTTCTGAAAAGAGTTACTGGATTTACAGGCAATCACGATCACAAGGCAAGTCATGGAATATGTAATGCAAAACTTATTTCATTTTATGACAACTCGAATATGTTGAAGATGGGCTATGGAGCAATGTCCTTTTGATGAAACAAACCGAAGGCGGTATTGCCGTAAGCCTACCTTTGCGAAATCAAAAACATCCCTAATCGATAAGGAATTGTAAGCATTACTTGGCCTAGAGCAATGTGCTTCTGTCACAATGTCACTCCTAGTTGTCAAATTTAAGAGCACTAACAGAAAGTTTAATTTCGGACTGACTGACTTACTTAGATAGCGCTACAGTCCGGAGTGGACTTGGGCCTCAACTAATACACTTCTCTAGTCAACGAGATCTCCAGTTGTACACTCGAAATCGATTGCGGTCCGCTTCCACTTACGCGTGCCTCCAGAGGTCTTCCTCTGTGTTTTCCCTTCGGGTTGAAATCGAAGCCTCTCCGGGAGAGTGTTGCTTCCATACGTGTGCTTGTCTGTATTCGTCACCAAACCATGAGTTTCGTGGAGGTGGTCTAGTGAAACTCAGGGCATCAGTTGCGGCATTTCGAATGCCTTCTTGGCATCGACTACACTGCTGTTCAGCGCTTGACATTAATTGCATACGATATGTCTAGAGGCTGAGGGATATCCGTTTGGCAAAGACTCTGGCGGTTTGTTGCGATTGCAGTTACTTAACGTTGACTCCTTCACAATATTTCTTGTTGTGGTATTTGAGATATTCATAGACGTACCTTTGCTGCAACGAGGTGGTGATCTGAGTCCATATTGGCCACTTAGAACATATGGTCACCCTGAATGGTCATCGCCATTTATTTGCTTTATAGCCTTGGAGAGCCTCCGCTAGTTGTTCGGCTGGTCAAGATTCGTACATTCCATGTGCTACCATGAACCCATTTGGGGTTAACCCGCCACCATCTCTATTTCAGCACCCTAACTAGTTCTGAAAAATATTACGGACCTCAGCTCCAAATACGTTGAAGTATCCCATATAAATTATCCTATTCTTGCCTACTTAAGCTATTCGGCTGCTCTATTATGCTTTGTCACATAACTGATTAACTTTTTTTATGCATTTATCTCGCAGCTGTTCGAGCGACGTGGAAGATTAGCGGCATAGGTTATGTGATCAGGATTTGCTCTTTGCTATCAAAGGAGAGGAACGCTTCTGTGGGAACTAAGGCGGTATGTTTTCTGTTTAGATAACTTAGGTAATAAGCCTGAGGGATACGGTAGTTCGTTGGGATCATTGGTCTTGCAATATGCCTTCTAGTTAGCTTCATAACGAAATCATCCACTAGGTTCACCCTGTTGTACGAGAACTCAGCGTACTTCAACTCTATTGTTCTATACAAGCGAAGGCAAGTCTTCTCAAAGACTCTTATTTTTTCCAATAAACCTGATCTTACATTGAACCACGCGGGGCATTAAATTACAAACACGGCTAAGACGGAGGTCATACTAAAGATTACCAACCAGTTGGCCACTACATTAGAATGTGGCACATACATACATTAGAATTTCAATGCGCAAGTGTCTACAAGATCCCTTGTGTAGATGTTATGATGTAGATGGAAGAGTCACCCGCACCTTGAGTAAAAATAAGGGTCCCTCTTGCCATACGTGTCAAAGGCCTTGTCCAAGTAAATCAGGCAGAAATACGAGTACCTACATTGTTTTTTGTTTGCGACTTGATTGAACCCGAACAGGCCAACAGTCAGAATTTGCAACCTGAAGACCCCCGCCGACTTACAAAAAATAACGTGAGAAAAAAATTCATGTAGTACAGCATGGACATCTTGGGGCTGAGTGACATCAAATGGTCAAACGCTGGTAAGTGCTGTTCGTCCACTGGAAATTATAATATTGCGCATGGGCAAATTAGCTAGAGGCGTGTTTCAGCAGCACAAAAAGTTCCCATAGGAAAACTATAATGACCGAATATTTACGCTTAGATTCTAAAGTCGCGTACAAAAAATGACCATGTACATGGTCTAAGAGGTTGAAATGACAGTGGCAGATCTTGGTACAAGGTATTTTCGTAGCACCCATGCCAACATATGAATTCTTCCACCAGAAGCTAAAAACAGCAAATCTGAGAGCGCAAATATTGCTCATAGAGCGCAAATAACTATGTGCGATATAACAAATACAACAGCACTTGTATATGCACGGTTTGAAACCGAATCAGAAGGAAACACTCAAATAAATAACTGAACTGTGTGAAAAAGAGGAAGTACAACACAAGGTTAGACGCGAAAATTGTGAGCATAATTGTCGCTCTGACAGCACCAGCTGAAGGTGCAGAGTTCTGTTGCGACGGTACGACTAACCTCTAACCACCTCAAGCAACATTCCGATGGATGGGAATAACTTCGACAGAGCGACGAAATTCCTTACTGGATGGAGCTTGAATGGATCTTTCGAAGCAATAAATTACTCAAAACTCACGGCTTCCTCCAGTATTACAGGGATTGCAAGAGCATAGCGATAAAGAAGAAAAACACGGTGGACATTGACCAAGTTTCGACGAAACCAACGATAGCCCTATTTTTACACATCATAGTTAGCGCATGGAAAAATTAACAATTCTCTGAAAAAAAAGGAGAAGGAGGGGTGGATGATTGCTAAGCTGCCAAAAAAGTACAACCTAATGGATTGCAGAAACAGGTGAAGTATATGTGTTATTTTAGCTACGATCAAAATTATAAAGAAGATAATCCTGAAGTGAAGCAAAAACCAAGCAGCTCTACATCTCCCTGCAATACATTGAGGGCATACTTCAAGTAATAGTAGCTGACAAAATTTACAATAACGTGCAATAAATGAAAACAAACAATGTTAAATTCATCAGAACGGAAATTTAGAGTATGGTTTTGCAATCGACTGCGGTATTTATAATCGCTCTTCTTAATGGTGATTGGAAAATACAATAGTAATGTTAGCTGTGAAGCACTGTCTGCACGAAAAGAAGAATTCAACGTACATTTAACTTAAAATACTTGGAATACTCTGTCCATCCGTGCGTACTTACAAATAGGCTTATAAACCTTTACCAGCCGATCCATAATACCAAGAGAATTTTTCTACATCCTTTCACCAATTTTCAGAAAATTGTTTTAGCAAGCTGTAGCCATTGAATTGTCATCCGAAGGAGAATTCCCAAGAAGGCTCTCGAACACTCCTAAAGCTGTTGTTTCTTTCCACCAATTCTAAAAATCCGGTAACTTCACAGATGTGCATTAATATTATTTTTTAATTTTTTTTTTATAATTTACGTGGGCTCAAAGGCAAAGCGCGGGCATAGGTAAAAAGAACAAAAGGTGAAAGATGAGTATCGGTGCACAATGGTTTTTATGTTTGTGAATTTTACAACTGCTCTGAACACATTGTTATGATAAGCACAAACATGTGAAACACACCTCCGATGTCACATCAAAGTAGTGTTATGTGATGTGTAAATTCATTATAAGTTTTCAAACGAAATTGCTGTAGGTGTTATGCCCTTACGGCAAATCGCATCAGTTCGTCAACAAAAGTCTACACACATAATCCCCTATTCATCAGATGTTCCATTTACTCAATCATTGTTTTTGTTATAAATTAATACCACAACGTACACAATGATTGAGGCCAGGCAACAGCAATAGGATTTTGGGATCCTAAAGATGGATAGAGTGTGGTATCTGACACTTTTTTTCCATTCTATCATTATCAATTTATTATGAGCACGATGTTATTTTTTTTATTAGCGAGAGCGAGCTGTTGCCCAGGTGTGAGCTCGTCGGGAGGCAACGGTAATGCTACCCGAAGATGAACAACAACACAGTTGTTGGTATCCAAACTCAACTAAGCTAATTTATATCCTCATCGATGATTCATCTTGTCAATTCTTTCTGTAACTCTTCCTTCACTGTGGTCAATTTTCCATCTAAGCTTTAACAAAAAACTAAGGATATTGAAAATACTAAAGGAATATATAGTTCGCTATACACTTATATATAAGGAAATGAAGTAGCGAAACTGTTGAATCTAGTTTGCATAACAACAAGAAACTTTTTAATGAATACTTGCATCCTTAACACTACATACTCGTCAGCCTCGCAACCCCTTTATCGCTCTCACAAATAAAAATAAAAATAAAATTATTCACCCCTAAAACAGGTACTGCACCCAAATGTTAAAATCTAGACAGCCCCACAGAAAACTTTTTGTAACACTTTCAATATCTTCCACATGATGACTTTCAACAAAATCGTACTAAAACTTACCTTGTCCTTTGAACCAGGTTATGACCGGAATAGGATAGCCCTCAGCTTCGCAGTTAATTGCTATCGTGTTGCCCAGCATAATGGCCGTATCCATCGGTTCGAATGACCAACGTGGAGCAACTAATTAACAAACGAACACGTCTTCAGTATGTAAACTCATTCCTTTAACGATGATGATTCCGTTCGGAATCCTTTCAACTTACCCCTGACTTGCAGTTCCGCTGTATAGTTAACTTTAGCAGCAGCATTGCTGGCAAAACACGTATACTTCCCACTGTGCTTCGAGCTGATATCCTTGAAAACCAGCAGTGAATAGAATTCCTCCTTCTTTTCGCTTATCTATCATATTTGGAATGAGTACACAGAATGACAAATAGATATTGTCATTAGCAGGAGAACCAATCAATATATATATGTCACATATGTACTATGGCTTCTACCCACCTGTAAACTCATCGGTATAGACATATCATCTTTCTTCCAGCTAAAATAGATTGGCATGTCACCTGATGAGACAGCGCACGTTATTTGTGCCCTTCCGCCTTCCTGAAGATTTTTCGGGAACTTAAATGGCTCAATTACTGGAGGACCTGAAATTGAAAAAAAAAAACACGACACAAAATAGAAAGGCAAACAAAAATGTAAGTTCCGAGTCATTGGCTAGATATAATCCGAGTATTCGTATGTATGATACAATATATATGTATGTATGGATCCGAAAGATACGTACTATTCACTGTCAGTTGCATGTCACGACGAGCTTCCTCCCCAGTGCGACTACGAACAATGCACGTGTAAAGTCCCGCATCACGGGTCGAGTCAACTTCCTTTATAACCAAGTAACCGCCTTGTTGCACCGAAGCCAAGGCATAATGGGTATCTGAAAAGCATTGACATAGAATAGTGAGCAAGTCATTTTCCACCAGCACCAGCACGCCAACAAAGAGCGAGTTCTTGAGGCGCAATCATTAGTCTTACTTGACGTCAATTCCTGATGACCTTTTTCCCATCTAATCTGCTCAATGGGATATCCAGAAAATGGGCAATGAACTGTGATGTCGTCGCCAGCGACTGCTTTAATGGGTCCGATAGCACGAACATATGGTGGTCCTGGAATGAAAGTATGTTTTTTTGTTAGCCTTTTTTTATTTTTATTTTGGAAAACGGTTAGAAAATCGTTTACCATCGTTTTGAAACCAAATGAAAGGAGAGATTACAGTTCTAAGATCGACTGCGGTGGTTGCAAGAAGGACATGTTCCAATTAATTTAATGAACAATCATTTTGAACATAAAAATAGATTAATTGGACGCATATTATTCGAAACAATTATTCTTTCAACAGCAGAAGGATAAGGATTGAACATTTGTTTCTAACACTTGGAGGATAGATGGTTCAATGAGTAGGAGTTAAAATATTGGGTAGTTAATTTTATAATATACACTGACGTGGATTCTAGAGATAGACAGGGAACTAGGCATAAGTGGCTCTAAAAATATTAAGGGCTGCCCTCTCGTTATTGGAGCTCATCTGAAAGACTTCTCTTGGTAGATAGGCTTTACACCTAGAGTAGAATTACGTATGGATTTACTTAGCAAATAAAGGCCAACACTACTCATACTATTCCATAGTTTGGCGGTCACAGTCGTTCGCAAATTTCTCGTGAGAATTTAGTGGATAAACACAATTAGTTGCAAATTCGTCAACTGACTCGGTAGCCCAGCGCTTAGCGGCGCCAGTCAACAAATCGTGGGACACGGGTTCGAATCCCGGGTGAAACTTGGAATATTTTTTTCTTGTTTTTATTTTTTTTTTCCTCAAATTGTGTAACATCAAAACCAACAAGCAATAAGAAAAAAAAAATCACGTGATGAATGGTGGAGAGCGCCCCGCTCTTCCCTAAACCGTGGCGAAAGCCATTAAAAGGAGGAAGAAAAAAAAAAAAAAAAGTGCTGTTTTACCAGCGGAAGAAGATAAAGAGGAGGAGGGCACCAACAACTTTGCTTCTCTAGCTTCATCTGAGTCGAAAGACGAAGATGAAGAAATTAATAATATAAAAAGCAGCATACAAAAGCTGGAGCAAAAAGTGCTTGCTATTAAGCAAAGGCAAACTGCGCGCAGACAGGGGGAGCAATCAGAAATAGAGAGCTCCCTACAGCAAAAACAACGAGAGAAGAAACAACAACTGCAGCAACAACAAAACCAGCAGCAACCGAAACACCAACTGCAGCAAAAGCAAAAGCAACAGCAGCAACAACGTCAAGAACACCAACAACAACAACAACAAAAACAACAACAACAGCAGCAGCAACAACAGCAGCAGCAGAAGAAGAAGAAAGAGAAGGTGCCTCCGATCAACACCTACAAACTGGAGGTACTCGTAAATGCAACCAAGGACCTGTGTAAGTTGGTCATTGGTAACAATTTTAACATTAAGAGATTGGGGAACGATCGTCATGCCATCCACTGTAATACAGTGGAAGGCTACGTGAAAGTGAAAGAGCTCCTAAAAGAGACGACGACGGAGCACTTCTCATTCACACCGAAGTGTGAAAAGCGGCAATCGATGCTGCTGAAGGGGTTGGAACCAGCTTCTGATCCTGAGGAGATCCTTGCACTGCTCAAAGAGAAGGAGTGCGAAAGTCTCAAGTTTGTAGGGGTAAAGCCATTTACCACAGCTAGAGCCAGGCGGGAGAAATGGAGTCTGCCGTTCTTCCTGGTGCAGCTCAGTCCCGAAAGCCGTCTGGATAGTCTAAGGAGTATCAATGTCCTAGACTACCAGGTGGTTCACTGGGAAAAACTAAAAAGGAGCGAAGGCGTTATACAATGCGTTCGCTGCCAGAGGTTCGGGCACGCCGCGTCGAACTGCCAAATGCAGCCTCGATGCGTGAAGTGCGCTAAGAACCACAGTTCCGAGGAGTGTGCTCTGGGTGTTGACGGAGCATCCGATAGATCGAAGCTCTCGTGCGTGTTATGTGGAAACGTGGGACACACCGCAAACTATCGGGGTTGTCCTAAGTTCGCTGACATTAAGAGAGCAAAACTGGCTCGGCAGCAGAAGGTGGAGGTCAAACGTTCACCTCTTAGATTTCAAACACCAGCCGTCACGTCCCAAATTTCCTACGCCCAAATGGGGTCAGGTAGGGGGGCTACGGTACAGCAAGCGACTGTTGCTTCTCCGGCGCCAATTCCGAGAACAATGGAAGCTGCACCTAACATGCTAGCCATCTTGCTCGCAATCAAAGGGCACATGGCTCAGCTGCAGCAGCAAGTACAAGAACAGGCCAAGCGGGCGTATCAGATCTACGCGCTGCTGCCGGGCCTAACGCAACACATGCCGTAAAGGGTACGCACATGGTGGAGCAAACTTTGAAGGTCCTTGCGGTGAATGTTAATTCACTGATTAGGATCGAACTAAGAGCCGCGATGTTTAAATTGCTACAAGACCAAACTCCTGATGTGCTTTTCGCTAGCGAAACCAAGCTAACCGATAATCACAAACTGGAGTACAATAATTATATTGTTAGAAGAAGAAACCGGCCCAGATCCAAACGTGGAGGTGGTGTCGCGATCTTCATTAAAGAAGGTATAAAATTTCACAGAGTGTACAAGGGCGTATTGCGCAAGTTCCGGGTGTTGGAGTGGAAAGCGGCTGTACTTGGCCTCCGTTTATTCACCTGAGGCTTCACAATCCACCCTATTCATTACAGAGCTTGACACGCTTTTCGACTTCTGAGGCTGGAATCGGGGGAGAATTATTTTATAATCGGCGGGGATTTCAACGCTAGACACAGAGATTGGGGAAATAATTTGCCAAATACTAGAGGGAACCTACTACTCGATTGGTGGGGTCAGCACGATGTCATGTACAGACGCGGTCTTAAAGCGACGGATAACCCGTCGTTTCCCAGAGGCGGGTCTTATTTGGAACTACTGCTGTACGACGAACGCATACGACTGACAGGTACAAATTTACAAACATTACACTGTCTGCGCACATTCGTGTATGACAGCGACCATTGCGATTTTAGCACCGAAATCACAGTCCCCAACGAAATTGCGGAATTAGAGGAGTTTGTCCAAAGATATTCTTACAACTATAGTAAGACTCGATGGACAAGCTTCTCCGCAACCTTGACAAGAGCGCTCTCCTCGAACACGCTCCACCCACCGTCCAATAGGAATTTGTCAAACGAGGAGATCGACAAGTACCTACAACGAATGGACGAGACAATTAAACAAACTATGGACGCCACAATACCGCGCTATCGACGTACGACTGACGAAGCCCTGTTCCGCAATCCTACTATTGACGCACTGCACCGACAGAAAAGTAGACTTCTGTCAAGAGCCAAAAACTGGTACAGACAGTTAACTGACAGACAAGATCCGAAGATTAGGACACTGAAGTCGTCGATTAAAAATGTGCAAAAGTTAATAAAAGAAAATTACAGAATTGCCGTAAGCTCATATTGGAACAACAAGGTTCGGGCTGTAAACACCAGCAACCCGAACATGTTTCCGCAAATCAATAAACTATTTCGGAGAAAAAAACAAAATGACCTTCAGTGTCTTAAAATAGCCCGGACAACATACAACGAACGGTTACTGACAATAGCAGGTATTGATCCAAATGAAGCCACTGACGATGACGACTTCTTTGTGATCGAGGACCCACAGGAGAAGGTTGAGGCCATAGGGGCGACTTTCCAGAAAGTATACAAGGCCACTGATATCATTGGCCCTAATTATAACATGGACAATCGCGTCTTGGTCCACAACTGCTACATTCGTAATGAAGTAGAGAATTGGCGATCCGACGGATCTAGTTTCACCCTGTTTAGCGACGAAAATATGGCAAATAATGTCATTGCCAGAGAGGGTGACCTACCCCCGTTCATTTCGAAGGAAGGACTCCATGAGGTCTTCGACACAATCAGGGCTAAGAAATCAGTGGGGACCGATGGTATTCCGAACATCGTGCTTCGACATCTTCCTCTAGAAGCGGTGGACATTTACACCACCCTGTTTAACAATGCAATGAATAATGCACATTATCCAGCGCATTGGATAACAACGGTGGTTCAACCAATCCCCAAAAAGGGGAAGGATATATCCAATCCGGCGAATCTCCGGTCGATAAGTCTCCTTCCGAATATCAGTAAGGTTTTTGAAAAAGTAATCAATAGAGCTCTGTCTAGGTGGGTTGAGGACAAACATATAGATCCGGATAAATGAATTCGGTTTTAAGGCCGGACATGATATCTCACATGCCGCGTCTAAGCTGGTGTCCGTTATCCAATGGAATAAAAGCAAAACACAATGTACTGGTGCCAGTCTTGTTGACTTGGAGAAGGCCTTCGACACCGTATGGTTAGAGGGTCTTTTCTATAAGCTGACTGGGCTGGGCATCAGTAAACCACTCTTGTACATTCTTTATAATATGCTACACAACAGACAGTTCATCGTGAAGAATGGCGATGTGACTTCTGTTAGAATATTTCAAATTAAAAATGGTCTTCAGCAAGGCGCGGTCAATTCGCCGATCGTATTTAAGATTTATACAAGCGACTTGATAAGCTCACTTCCCCATACTATTGCGTACGACATATATATTGCGTACGCATACGTTTTCGTAGCGTACAGAACAGGTCCAAAAATCGAGGTTATTAATACTCTCTTGCAGCGTGACTTCGATACGATAAGACGATTTTGCGATGACTTGAAATTGAAAATCAACTTTCAGAAGTCGGAAACCATTCTCTTTAGGACGCCATTGTCTGGAGCCTCTAGGGATACCAGAATAAATTGGCGTAAGTTCTCGACCATTGGACAACACGGGCAGCCTCTTGCCTGTCGAAATGTAGTCAGATACCTTGGGGTCTGATTAGATCGGTTTCTGTATTTTGACAAAAACGTAGATGCTGCTCTGGCCAGAGCTAAAGTCGCTTTTGCCCTTATAAAGAGACTGTTTTATAGCAGCCAACTCGCTGCGAGGGTAAAGGTAATCTGCTACATGGCCCTTATCAGGCCCATGCTGGTATTTGGTTGTCCCGTGTGGTTCAATATACGAGCAAGCTTAATAGAAAAGATTCGGGTGTTTGAGAGGGCTTGCCTTAGGGCGTGACTTCGCTTGTACAGAACACCAGAGTCGGAGTACAAAAAATTGTATCCCAATGAGGTCATTTAAACAGGGCGAACCTAATACGAGTGGACAACTTCGTAATTAAGCTGACTCGAAGGCACA
This sequence comes from Volucella bombylans, assembly GCA_949129095.1. Lineage (NCBI taxonomy): Eukaryota > Metazoa > Arthropoda > Insecta > Diptera > Syrphidae > Volucella > Volucella bombylans. The sequence goes on along the minus strand of OX422140.1, from coordinate 154,013,978 downwards.
TTGCAAGAGCAATGACCTCGACGAATAACCTGATATATGCGGCTTACTACCCCAATTACCTTTACCACGAGAGTGTGCGCTCTGACGGCTTCGTTCCACCGGAAGCATTCCTCTACCTAGATCAGATAGGGTTGATCCAGGATAGAGCCGCGGTGCCGTTAATCTTCCATGTCGCTCGGACAGCTGGGGACAGGCGGTGCAGTAGGGCGGTGTGGTATCGCGATAAGAGGGATGTCGTTCGGCATCACCAGCATTTCTGGTGGTTGAATGATGGAGAAGATGTTTCGTCATCGTTTCCGTCAATTATGGACCAGTCTCACTGACCAATCTGTTTGATCTGTGAATAGCAATCGCCGGGTTACATAGGTTTAAGAAATATATATGTACATATATTTGTGTATACAAAGGTATATACTAATGTATGTATATAATTGTGTATAATATCTATGTGTGTGTATGTTGTATGGTAGACTAAGGTTTATTTTAAGTTAGATATTAAGTTTTTTATAAAAAATAAAAAATTACATCCATTGGCTAAGTTTTTTGATGACAATTTTTTCTTAGCCCTAAGTATACAAAATAAACATTTCTAAATAAAATGTAAATGATGTCGAAATACATAGATATAAAATTATGAGCGTGGCGAATTCCAATCCTTCTACGATTGGAATTCACAGCTGAAGATAGTGCGCTGGAAAGATAACTCTATAGTAACAGTTGCTTTCAACAAATACGGAGTGGAACCACTACAGCGGTTGAAGCGCTACTATTGGTAAGAAAAACGAATCAACTTTGCCGAAACGTCGTATCAGTTTATAATCGACACATGGGTAGTGTTGATTTGCATGACAACGCAGTGGCCAATTACCGAATCATCATATGTGGCAAGAGGTGGTATTGGCAACTCATTATTACAATGATTGACTCATGTGTAGTAAATACTTGGAAGTTTAATTGTGCCATGTAAAAGCATCGAAATTTACTACAAGTGTCTCAAATTGAATTCCGGACTGCTATCTGTGAAGCACTTCTGGTTGTTGGAGCAGAAGGAGGGTATTCAAGTACTGAAGAGGAGATCTCGACGACCGGTGAAGAAGAAACAAAAAAAATTATAAAAGAAAGTTTACGCAAAACCTTAAGTCAGCAATGACGTATAGAAAAGGACCCTTTGGCCAGACTATATACAGGTGACGAAAAAGCAGCGTTGCAGTACATGTGGAATCCTTCAGCTTATTCCACAACTGATAATTATTTTTAAATTAAAAAAATATTTATGTCTACATAATATGTACATGTATAATTTGTTCCACTTTCATATTTTCATCTTTTCTGGAATACTTATCTGCCCAGGCAGTGATGCGTTTGTTCAATAGGCTGGTAAACTGTAAATCATATTAGAAAACTTGTTAGGATGTTTATAGAGAGTGACCTCTAATTCGTGAAGGATTATTTGGGAAATGAATTTTGGGTATATTCTAAGAAAAAAATCGTTCTACTGTAAAGGTCTATTTCCAATGTTGACGTCATTTATCGAGGATTTAAGTAAAGGCTTAGTTTGTAGTACCCTGACCCAGTTTAACTGAAATTGATCTGTTAATACTAATTGTATTTTTAGAAGAAGTACTAGCCTTTGTAACTGCGTTTAAATAAAGTTGATATCTTGTTTGAGTCTTCAGATATCCAATTTCTGAGCCTGTTACATTTTGCTGGCTTATGCTAATTTTTGATTTTGAGATCACTTTTCTCCAGAAAATACAAACATTTTTGTGAACGTAACAATAATAAAAAAAGTCATCAATAAGCTTGCAGAAAAACCGACAGATTTTAAAATAAAAAAAAGCATAAAAAATGAGTTTTTTTTTTGTTTTAAGCTCCAAATGCTATGAATAAAAAATGATGTTGTGGGTTCTTAGCTAATTTTTATTTTATGTGTGTATTAACACAGTTCTAATAGGTGCACAAAGTATCCTCCTTGGTTGTGTATGCATGCTAGAGCCCGTTTTTGGATTTCACTGCGAATATTGATTGATGCTAACTGCTGCCTCACATTTGATGAAGCTTCGAGAATACGCTCCTCCAATTCATTTAAAGTGGCTATTTCGGTTGAATAAACAAGTTCTTTCATTCTTTCCCAATCCCCATACAAAAAAAATTCACTACTGTATGGTCAGGAGATGTTGTTGGCCAGTGAACTGGTGCATTTCTTCCAATGTAACGACTGCCGCACTGTTCATCTAGCCAATTTTTAACTTGATGACCATAGTGGGCTGGATCACCATCCTGTTGGAAATATTGTGAAATACTCCTATTAGTTGAATCAGTGGAATGTCCTCAAATAGTTCTAATGTGGTATAATAGGCTAAACCCTTTACACATCCATCTACAAATTACTGAGAATTACCAGCAAAAGGTGCATAAAATGAGTACAACACGGTCTGTTCCGTCAGAAAATGAGTAGCTGTTTTAAATTCCGATAATAGACTAGAAGCGCATACTTAAATTAATAAATTAATAAAATGTTAGTTTTGACCAGAAACATTATAAATACTTTCGGTCGCCCATAATAAGCCTCCATCAAAGTGTGTTAATGCACCCACGAGATACAGAAGGCTGGGTAGGGTATCGTGTCATGTTATCCTTGGGCGTTATATGGTTTCATGATTTGTTTCCGAGTGCCAGATACACACGTACGCACCCGAAACAGATGGCATATTTGCAATCCAGAAATAACTTATTGTGGTTGTCATTGTCCATTCAGCACCACACACTCACTGGCACGTAATATCAATAATTCAACTAATTAATTACCATGAAACAGTTATTTTCCCCTAATTTTTCACAAATTGCTTTCTTTATCTTTCATTTTTGTACTCGGTTTGAGTGCTGGATTGAGCAGAAGAAGAAGTTAAAGAAAATTATTCGCTTTGCTTTCGTTTGATTGGAATCTCTGGACGATTGCGCAGGAGCACAAGGACCAACATCAATTTCAACCCCAACCCCAAACCAAACAATGGTAGCGGATGAAATTCTGTTGTTTCCCATGGTGATTTGGGCACGGTATTATTGAAATGAATTTTGAATTAGCAAAATGTCATGATGGCATTAGATGGTGTGGTGGAGAACACAGAATGGGGTAGTTGTAGTGTAGAAAAGCTGTTAACCACGGGATCAACGGAAAGGGAAAGGGAAATGCTAGTAAAGTACGAGTACGCATTATCATAGTCAAGCGGGCCTCTCATTAATATTAATAAGAACACCACAAGCATCCTTCCGTTGGTGGACTTTAATCTGAGCAAATATCAATGCAGTTGAGGGCAATCAGTTTCCATTAGGACACCTCCCCCTGTGTGTATCTCGTAAATCCCAAACAAGAGCCTGACAATAAGGCTGCGTTTGCACCTGTTATTTGAGCGGAGCGAGCGGTGGATTATTGAAAATTTAATGGAACGCGGGTGACAATGCCTAAAGCTTTTGATCATAGAGTATTCGACGGGGGGCTGCTTTTGATTATGGATAGGATACTTAGCGAATTGATTAACTATAATGAATGAGCTTGGGGTGAGTGCTGTTCGAACAAGAACACTTTAATTATGTTTGGATTGGACGTTAAAATCACTTTAGATGCCGTTGTTGTTGTTGTTGTTTCTTGTATTTTCTCTACTTATTTGTGTCTTTGTATTTGCAGTAGAGAATGGTATCTATAAATTTTAATTAGAATTGAAGTTCGTGTTCAACTCCATCTGCAGGTGTTGGTTTTCTTATGCAAATGACAATCAAGTGCAATTAATTATCGAATATGTTTGTATCTCTAATTTTTGGAATGAGAAAAGTTGCCAAGGTTCCTCCAAATGGTGAGGATGAGAGTATTACACATTTTCAGAGTGACTTTATACTTCTAAATAGTGCCTTGAATAATAAGGCAGGATCAAGAGTTCATGAGAAATGCCTATCTCTGGCTGATGAAAAGGGAAATAAAAGCCAAAAACTTAAAAATCTTAGCTCCACATGCTAACGTGATTTAACTCAAACTGTAACTGATATATGGATATTCTAGGGGACTCGCTCGAACTACAATAGATTTTATGTATCAATTGTTGCGGTAAAACTAATCATGTTTAGTTCTACTTCTTCCCTTTCACTTTGGTCTTTACCCGTCCACATACTTTTCTGTTGGTTCTTCTTCCCAAGGTCGGTGGGCAGCCATGGCTCCATCAGTCATTGGTGTACCCTCTTAGTATCTTGAAGAATCAACAACCGCAGGTAGGACGGCCGTTAGTAAAACCATTAAGCAAATAGGAAATCTGCTCGAGACTAGCGTCCAACATATTTATATACCCGAGCCTTTTATCCCTGGTGTTGCGTTGTCTCCCCCATCGCGTAGAAGCATCTCCGCTCCACCCCTAACTCTCATGCCACTCGTAGAATCATATTAGTGGGATGGATTGGCGATTTCTTGAACACCGTCTTTCTACTCTATTACTTGTCGGAGGGGTCAACCAATAGGTCTTCAAAAAGACAGAAGGACGGTCACTTTAGTTGAAGCGTTGTACGTCTAGAACCAGATGGACGGTCTGGAACCCTGTGCGCACAATAAATCCATAACGCCGCAGAGCCAGGCAGAATGCCACCGACGATTCGGTGACGGACAGATTAGATTAGATTAAACAAGACTTTTTTCACAAAATTTGAGATAAATGTTACACGTTACATAGTATTTAGTGCCCTGGCTTAAAAACCATCGGCCGGTTAGATTAGCATGAGTTAAGTAAGTAGTTGTACAATAATTTAGCAAATTAATATATTAAGATAATTATAAGGTAAGACAGATAAATTAGGTTTTTTTTTATTATTAAGTATTTGTAATTATTGATAAGTTAAAGCAGAAAATAGAAAAAAGATTAAGAACTTTTTGTCAATATTTTCCTTCCATAAATCAATAACTGCTGGATAAATATAAAGAGAACGCTTCAACTTCTGGCTGCATTTAACACACTCAGTATTTCTTCTTCTCCTAAAGTGCTGGTTTCGAATACAGATCTACTGATTTCACATAAGATTGGACACTGGACAAGTAGATGAACCGTTTTCCTGCCTTATATGCATATTGAGGCATTATCGGACCTTATTTCTTTCGAAATTAGGAAGGATACACCATTACCGTCAATGGTCTCAGGTATAGAGCGGTGTTAACCGAATTTCTGTGGTCAGACAACATATGTACTCGTACATGCCATAGAAGCGACGCAGCGCTCGATGTTGTGGAGAAGAAATTTGGTAACTGGGTCATATCACAGCGAGCGTTCATCAATTGGCCGCCGCGATCATGCGATTTGACACCACTCGAATATTTTCTCTATATATATATGGTTTTTGTGAAGTTTGGTTGAAATCGGAAACGGTATGTGTGTGTTGTGCGTGTGTGAAAAACACATAAATTTCTGTACATTTTGTTTTTTTTCCACTCATTAACATTGCGTATACAGCTCAACGGCATGAGCGCTATACACATAGACGTTTGTTTTTGATTTTGCTCTTTTTGTAGCTGTGTATGGTTGCGCGCGTTGTATTGCAAATCTATTCAAAGCATTGCAAGAAAGGAGAATGCGACTATATGATTCGTCACACAGTAGTTGTCCTCTACTTTCTTCCATGCTTCGCTATGCTTTGAATGTTGCGCTACACAGCATGAAGCATATGGTATTGCTTTGTTGCCGTGTTTGTGATGTCATTCCAATATGAGTCGTTTTTTTCTATTTGGAGCGTCATCGATGAGAGTTGATAAAGACTGGTTCATTTTTCTCTTCATATTTTGGTAAATTTGCTATCCAAAATACATAAGTGTTGTGAATTTAAAAAAAGTGGTAAAAACAAATGGATTAAGTGGAAAAAAATCGATTGTTTTACAACTAATTGTTGCATTGTTGTTTGCGACACAATGAAGGGTCCGCCATCTAACGCTTTTTTTTCAACTAGTGCTTATTTCGTGAATGGTAACACTTAGCTCATATCTGATTTGACAGATAATTAGTTTTATCCTTCCGGTTAATAATGGAAAATAATTTCATTCAAATGGCTGCCTCGGCTGGCTATTCAGTAGCCTACACGATCGGTCCAATTTTTGAGCACATTATCGATTGGGTGCAGCTGTATTTCACCAATGGCTTCACGAATATTGTCCTTTAAAGCGTCAATTGTCCCTGGCTTGTCGGCGTAACACTTATCTTTTACGGCACCTCACAAATAATAGTCCAACGGTGTCAAATCGCAGCTCCGAGGTGGCCAAACGATATCAGCTGTGCGGCTGATAATGCGATCTTCAAAAACAGGGCGCAAAACATCGAGTGTAGTGGCACGTAGCGCCGTCCTGTTGAAACCAAATATTGACAATATCCTCCTCTTCAATTTTTGTGAACAAAAATTCGTTCAACATGGCCCGATAACGATCGCCATTGACTGTAACGGCCACTCCTTGCTCATTTTCGAAGAAAAATGATCCAATTATGCCTCTGGACCAAAATCCGCACCAAACAGTGACTCGTTTTGGGTTTATCGGCTTTTCAATGTATGCGTGCGGGTTTTCTGTGACCAAAATGCGACAATTTTGCTTGTTTACATACCCGCCAAGATCAAAATGAGCTTCATCTGAAAAGATGATTTTTTTGGCAAAATCGGCATCTTCTCTAAGTCGATCGCAGGCCCACTTAGCGAAGCGAAAACGCATTGGATGGTCAGTTGGCTTCAACTCCTGAACCAATTGGACTTTGTATGGCATCATACCAAGGTCTTTATGCAAAATTCGTCTCAATGATGTCTCCGAAATGTTCAATTGTTGAGAACGACGGTGAATTGATTTCGATAGCGCTTCACGCACACTTTCTGCCACAGCAGCAATATTCTCGGGTGTACGCACTGTTTTTGGCTTTTCACGCTTTGGTTTATCGATGAGGATGCCAGTTTCTTTCACTTTTTTCACAAGATAACGAACATACGGAGCTGACGGTGATTCTCTTCTTCCAAAATCCGTTCGCAATTTTCGCACACATTCTGCAACATTACCATGATTTTCAAAGTAATGTCGCAATATTTCCCAGCGTTGTTCAAGCGTATACACAACCATATTCGATCAGCGGAAGGATAAAACTAATTACCTGTCGAATCAGACATGAGCTAAGTGTTACCATTCACGAAATAAGCACTAGTTGAAAAAAAAAAACGTTAGGTGGCGGACCCTTTACATAACCTCGAAATCGGTATTCTCATACATTGATTTTTTTTCTTAAATTAACAAAATGAATTGATTAATTTGTGTTTATTTTCTATTTTTTTTTTTTGGCAATATATTTGTAGATAAATTATCGTGTCAAAGTGAAAATTATTGGAATTGCAGCCACAGAAAAAATATCCGTTTTCGTTGTTTGTTGTGTGTATCGTAAGTGTTTCACGTTTTGTTTATGGGAAGAAAAATTTTTTTTGTTTTATTTTGTGGTATTGTTTTATTTAATTCATTCCATTTAAATTATTTTGTTTTTATTTATTTGAAATCAAGTTATTATGCGGCCAAAAAAAGATAAATTTATTTTCAAGATTGAAGATAGTATAAATTGATTACTTATAATTTCATTGTTTTATTTTAGTTTGTGTCAAAAATGCCACGTCAGCGAAGTGATATTGGTCGTCGGTCTCGTAGAACGCAAAATAGATCAAATGTAAGGCAAAATCAAAGGGAACGTATGGCCAGATCACGTTCAGGTCATTCATCTGAACAACGTGAACAGCGTAATGAACAAGATAGATTGAGAATACAACCGCATCGCACAACAAGAAATGTTAATGAAAATAATGGTAACCAAATACTAACCATCAACTTTTGTTAATTTATTTCCTTGGCAATAATCAAAATGAAGTGGATACACGCTGCGCATTCTTTAGAAGTGCAAGAAGAATGATGATTCAAGAATTGCAAGCACTATATCATGAACATGAATTGAATAAAAACGTAAGCTCCTTGAATTATTACGCATATGGAGTTATGATACGACAAAATCCGGAAAATCACATCTTCAAATGCAGAAAACTATTCCATCAATATGTCGTAGATATGTACGCAAAAATACGAGTAGAAACAGAGCGTGTGAATTTTATTCGATTCAATCAAATGAGGTTGCGCTCGGAAGAGTATATCCGTCTACGAGATGCGTATGATCAATACTGACGGAAATGAAAATAATGTTGGACAATTGGTAATTTTACCAGCAACTTACACAGAGAGCCCCCGTCATATGCATGAGTATGCGCAGGATGTTCGTTGTTCAGTCGTTCGCAGATCTCAGCCAAGAATTGATGTGATTCGGCTTTTCTTATAGTAAAATAAAAATAGTGATTCAGTTTTCTTAACTAAATTAGTTGCAATTTGGTTGATTGAATCAGTGGCCCGGCGGTTAGCGGCACAGTGTTTGTCAACGAATTTTGGTAAACGGGTTCGAATCCCGGGCCAAACTAGAAATTTCTTTTTTTTTTTGTTTTCTCCTCAAATTGTATGATTTTAAAACAAAACCAACAAATAAAAGAAAAAAAAAATCACGTGATGGATGGTGGAGAGCGTTCCGCTCTTCCCATAGCGGTAGTTATAAAAGACAACAACAGTGTTGTCGGTGCCGTGGCGAAAGCCATTAAAAGGAGGAGGAGTTTGGAATCCCCTCCTAAAGTAATAAAAAACAGAATAAATGCCGTTCTATCAGAGGATGATGAACATTATGAAGGGGGGCAATAACAACTTTGCTTCTCTAGCGGCATTCGAATCGGAAGATGAGGATGAAATGTTAAAAGAAATTAGCAGCAGCATAGAAAAGCTGCAAGAAAAAATGCTTGCTGTTAAGCTAAAACAAACTGCACGCAGGCAGAGGGAGAAATTAGAGGCAGAAAGCGCCCAACAAAAAAAGCAACAAGAGCAGAAACAACAACTGCAGCAACAACAAAACCAGCAGCAGCAGAAACAACCACTGCAGCAGACAAAACAGCAGCAGCAGAAACAACAACAGATGAATATACAGCAGCTGAAAAAACAGCAGCAATAACAACAGCAGCAGCAACAACAAAAGCAGCAGCAGCAACAACAACAACATCAGCAGCAGAAGAAGAAGGAGAAGGTGCCTCCTATCGACACCTATAAACTAGAGGTAAATGCAACCAAGGACCTGTGTAAGTTGGTCATTGGTAATAATTTTAATATCAAGAGATTGGGGAACGATCGCCATGTCATCCACTGTAATACAGTGGAGGGCTACGCGAAAGTGAAAGAGCTCCTAAAAGAAACGACGACGGAGCACTTCTCATTCACACCAAAGTGTGAAAAGCGGCAATCGATGCTGCTGAAGGGGTTGGAACCGTCTTCTGATCCTGAGGATATCCTTGCACTGCTCATAGAGAAGGAGTGCGAAGGACTCAAGTTTGTGGGGGTAAAGCCATTTACCACAGCTAGAGCCAGGCGGTAGAAACGGAGTCTGCCGTTCTTCCTGGTGCAGCTCAGTCCCGAAAGTCGTCTGGATAGTCTAAGGAGAATCAATGTCCTAGACTACCAGGTGATTCACTGAGAAAAATTAAAAAGGAGCGAAGGTGTTATACAATGCGTTCGCTGCCAGAGGTTCGGGCACGCCGCGTCGAACTGCCAAATGCAGCCTCGATGCGTGACGTGCGCAAAGAACCACAGTTCCGAGGAGTGTGCTCTGGGTGTTGACGGAGCATCCGATAGGTCGCAGCTCTCGTGCGTGTTATGTGGGAACGTGGGACACACAGCAAACTATCGGGGTTGTCGTAAGTTCGCTGACATTAAAAAAGCAAAACTTGCTCGGCAGCAGAAGGTGGTGGTCAAATGTTCACCTGTTAGGTTTCAAACACCAGCCGTCACGCCCCAAATTTCCTACGCCCAAATGGCGTCAGGTAGGGGGGCTACGGTACAGCAAGCAACTGTTGCTTATCCGGCGCCAATGCGGAGAACAACGGAAGCTGCACCTAACATGCTGGCCATCTTGCTCGCAATCCAAGGGCAGATGACTCAGCTGCAAAAGCAGGTGCAGGAACAGGCCAAGCGTGTGGACCAGATCTGCGCGCTGCTGCCGGGCCTAACGCAACACATGTCGTAATGGGTACGCACATGGTGGAGCAAACTTTGAAGGTCCTTGCGGTGAATGTTAATTCACTGATTAGGATCGAACGAAGAGCCGCGATGTTTAAATTGCTACAAGACCAAACTCCTGATGTGCTTTTCGCTAGAGAAACCAAGCTAACCGATAAGTACAAACCGGAGTACAATAATTATATTGTTAGAAGAGGAAGCCAGCCCAGATCCAAACGTGGAGGCGGTGTCGCGATCTTCATTAAAGAAGGTATAAAATTTCACAGAGTGTACAAGGGAGTGTTGCGCAGGTTCTGAGTGTTGGAGGCAGTTGTCATTTACATCCCGCTCCGCAGTGGAAAGCGGCTGTACTTGGCTTCTGTTTATGCACCTGAGGCTTCACAATACACGCTTTTCATTACAGAGCTCGACACCCTTTTTCGACTTCTGAGGCTGGAATCGGGGGAGAATTATTTTATAATCGGCGGGGATTTCAACGCTAGACACAGAGATTGGGGAAATAATTTGCCAAATACTAGAGGGAACCTACTACTCGATTGGTGGGTTCAGGACGATGTCATGTCAGACTCGGTCTTAAGCGACGGATAACTCGCCGTTTCCCAGAGGTGGGTCTTATTTGGATCTACTGCTGTACGACGAACGTATACGACTGACAGGTACGAATTTACAAACGCTAAACTGTCTACGCACATTCGTGTATGACAGCGACCATTGCGGTTTTAGCACCGAAATTACAGTTCCCAACGAAATTGCGGAATTGGAGGAGTTTGTCCAAAGATATGCTTACAACTATAGTAAGACTCGATGGACACGCTTCCCCGCAACCTTGAAAAGAGCACTCTCCTCGAACATGCTCCACCCTCCGTCCAATAGGAATTTGTCAAACGAGGAGATCGACAAGTACCTAAAACGAATGGACGAGACAATTAAACAAACTATGGACGCCACAATACCGCGCTATCGACGTACGACTAACGAAGACCTGTTCCGCAATCCTACTATTGACGCACTGCACCGACAGAAAAGTAGACTTCTGACAAGACTTAAAAACTTATACAGACAGTTAACTGATAGATAAGACCCGGAGATTAGGACACTGAAGTCGTCGATTAAAAATATTCAAACGCTAATAAAAGAGAATTACAGAATTTCTGTAAGTTCATATTGGAACAAACAAGAAAACGACTTTCAGTGTCTTAAAATAGCCCGGACAACAGAAAACGAACGGTTACTGACAATAGCAGGTATTGATCCAAATGTAGCCGCTGATGATGACGACTTTTTTGTGATCGAGGATCCGCAGGAGAAGGTTGAGGCCATAGGGGCGACTTTCCAGGAAGTATACAAGGCAATTGATATCATTGGCCCTAATTATGACCTGGACAATCGCGTCTTGGTGCTACGTTCGAAATGAAATAGGTAATTGGCGATCCGAAGGCTCTTGTTTCACCCGGTTTGGCGACGAAAATATGGCAAATAATATCATTACCAGAGATGGTGACTTACCCCCATTCATTTCGAGGGAAGAACTCCGTTAGAACTTTGCTACAATCAAGGCTAAGAAATCAGTGGGACCGATGGTATTCCGTACATCGTGCTTCGACATCTACCTCTAGAAGCGGTGGACATTTACACCACCCTGTTTAATAATGCAATGAATAATGCACATTATCCAGCGCATTGGAAAACAGCGGTGGTTCAACCTATCTCCAAAAAGGGGAAGGATATATCCAATCCGGCGAATCTCCGGTCGATAAGTCTCCTTCCGAATATCAGTAAGGTTTTTGAAAAAGTAATCAATAAAGCTCTGTCTAGGTGGGTTGAGGACAAACATATAGTTCCGGATAATCAGTTCGGTTTTAAGGCGGGACATGATATCTCACATGCCGCGTCTAAACTGGTGTCCGATATCCAATGGAATAAAGGCAAAAAACAATGTACTGGTGCCTGCCTTGTTGACTTGGAGAAGACCTTCGACACCGTATGGTTAGAGGGTCTTATCTATAAGCTGACTGGGCTGGGCATCAGTAAACCACTCTTGTACATTCTTTATAATATGCTACACAACAGACAGTTCATCGTGAAGAATGGCTATGTGACTTCTGTTAGAATATTTCAAATTAAAAATGGTCTTCAGCAAGGCGCGGTCAATTCGCCGATCCTATTCAACATTTATACAAGCGACTTAATAGGTTCACTTCCCCATACTATTGCGTACGCAGACGATTTGCTAGCGTACAGAACAGGTCCAAAAATCGAGGTAATTAATACTCTCTTGCAGCGTGACTTCGATAAGATAAGACGATTTTGCGATGACTGGAAGTTGAAAATCAACTTTCTGAAGTCGGAAACCATTCTCTTTAGGACGCCGTTGTTTAGAGCCTCTAGGGATACCAGAAAAAATTGGCGAAAGTTCTCAATCATTGGACAGCCTCTTGCCTGTCGAAATGTAGTCAGATACCTTGGAATCTGGCTAGATCAGTTTCTGTATTTTGGCAAAAATGTAGATGCTGCTCTGGCCAGAGCTAAAGGCGCTTTTGCCCTTACAAAGAGACTGTTTTATAGCAGCCAACTCGATGCGAGGGTAAAGGTAATCTGCTACATGGCCCTTATCAGGCCCATACTGGTATTTGGTTGTCCCGTGTGATTCAATGTACGAGCAAGCTTAATGGAAAAGATTCGGGTGTTTGAGAGGGCTTGCCTTAGGGCGTGTCTTCGCTTGTACAGAACACCAGAGTCGGAGTACAAGGAATTTTATCCTAATGAGGTCCTTTACAACAGGGCGAACCTAATACGAGTGGACAACGTCGTAATTAAGCTAACTCGAAGGCACATTGCAAGAGCAATGACCTCGACGAATAACCTGATATATGGGGCTTACTACCCCAATTACCTTTACCACGAGAGTGTGCGCTCTGACGACTTCGTTCCACCGGAAGCATTCCTCTACCTAGATCAGATACGGTTGATCCAGGATAGTTCAGCGGTGCCGTTAATCTTCCATGTCGCTCGGACAGCTGGGGACAGGCTACTCAACTACAACAGAGACGTCGCACACGGCAGTGTGGATCGCCTCAGGTTCAGTGGGGCGGTAGGGAATCGCGATAAGAGGGATGTCGTTCGGCAGCACCAGCATTTCTGGTGGTTGAATGAAGGGGAAGATGTTTCGTCGTCGTTTCTGTCAATTACGGACCAGCCTCACTAATGAGGCAGAGCTGACCAATTTATTTGCTCTGTGAATAGCGGTGGCCAGCTTACATAGGTTTAGGTTAGCATTTAAGAAACATATACATATATCAGTGTATACAAAGGTGTATACTTATATATGTATATGATTGTGTATAATGTCGATGTGTGTTTATGTGTGTATTGTACAATTAGGTTAGGTAGGCTAAGGTTTATTTTAAGTTAGATATTAAGTTTTTACAAAAAATAAAAAATTAAATCCATTGGCTAAATTTTTTGATAACAATTTTTTCTTAGCCCTAAGTATACAAAATAAACATTTCTAAATAAAATAGAATTTAGAGTAGCTTAGAGTGCCTGTGTGGGGCCAGTAAGTTAGTATAAGATTGTTAAGTAATTTTAAGCTGGCATTTAAGCATTTTTTGTTAGTACGTAAGAGTTAGTGATTATGAAAATAAAATGCATTTAAAACTAAAACTGAACTCGAGATGAAATCACGGCCAGCATATTCAAATAAATCGACCGAAACAATGTGATATGGATATTTTGGATTGATTTCCTGCATCAACGGTTCCTTTTGATTGTTCCGTTTGAATTTCTCGCAAATGTTGTGTTGTACGCAGCAAATCATTTCTTTGATTTGCTCGTTCATTCCCGGCCAAAAGTACAACATTCTTGCTCTAGCAAGTGTTTTTTCGATTTCAAGATGTAGCTCATGTAACCATTTTGCCATTTCTGAACAATAGTCCATTTTCAAAATGCAACTCCGATTTAAGTTTGTGAAATAATCGACAAAAATCGTTAAGAAAATGATACTCGGGCCAACCATTACTGACAATCAGCCAATAACATACTTTTTCCAGGTTTATAGACGATTTCCATTCCTGGATATTTTAATAGCATCATAAACATTCTTTGTAATCTTAGTGTGACACTGCCGATATCGCGCAAATGCAGGGTTTAAAGTGGTTTATGATCGCTTTCCACGATAAACTTGCGGCCATAAACATAATAATGAAAACGTTTGCATGCAAAGACCGCTGCCAACAATTCTGTCTCAATTTGTTCCCATCTCTGTTCACATTTACTGAGAGTTCTCGAAGCAAATGCTACTGTAAATTCGTCCTGCACCAGACCCGATCCCAATCCATCCTTTGATGTATCTGTCTGAATAGTTATTGACTTTTCCGGGTCATATTTCAAGTCCCAGTATTGGTTCAAAAGTATCATCAACAACAATGAATTCAGCTTTCCTTTCAATATTCAATTTAGAATCCAACATTTTAATTTCAGCAATACCAAAAATTCTAATTTTATTGTTACTATAATCCAAAACAGGAAAGACGTTTTGTTCATTGCTTATTTTAATTTTTGTGTTCTTGATGATCTTCAATGGAATGCAATTGACATCTGCTCCTGTATCAATTTTGAATTTAACTAACTTATTCCCCATCTGGTATGCCTTAGTCCATCGCTTTCTTTTTGCTTCGATTGAATTTACTCTAGAAATATAATTTTTGACACAAAGAATTGTCTTTAACTTACTCTGTTCGTCCAATGAATTACCTGATGAGACATCGCTCCAACAGCGAAGATTGTCAATAACCCGTTCCTTTCCATTCCATTTTACTCCCGATGTACTTGCATTCGATATTGAGTTCGCATCCGATTTACCCTTTTTTCGGCACATTCGACGAAAATGCCCCTTTTTTCCGCATTCACAAGTGAACTCTTTGGCAGGACACTTGCTCTTGTGTTCCGGTTTCCAAACGCAGACACCACAATTGAAACAAAGAGGTCTGTTGTTGTTGTTGTTGCTGATTGCATTAACTATGTCGCTGTCTATGTTATCCGACAATGTCATTGATGCGATCGATTGCTTTGACGCCAACCTGCCCTTGTTGACATTTGCCGATTCAAATGTTTTACAAATGTCAACCACACGATTCAATGTTTCCTCACGTCCATCAAGTAATTTCAACTGAAGTTTCCTGTCAAAAACCCCAGTGATTATGCTGTCACACAACATTCGATCTTCGTACGATGCCCCGCATATGCAGTCAAATTCACAACTCTCGATTTGTGCACGCAGTTCAGTCAAAAATTCGTTGAATGGCTGACGTTCTTTTTGAGTCAAATTGACTCCATTGTCACATTTTTTTGTGATAAAAAATGTGCATCGAACGCTTGCAACACTTCACTTAATGTTCGCTGTGTTGTTATAGTATTTCTTCTATTCGTTCAGCTGCCGTTTCTGTTGACGCTATCGTCCGCGTCGTGCCGATCGTACTCAACAATGAATTTTGGGCACCGTCGTTTGAAAACAATGTGAGGTATATGTTGGCGCTCTTTGTTCCAATCAGCCACAAAAAAATTGCGATCTTTGTTGCTTCAGGTTGATGACTTCTGTTATTGGCAATCATATACACCAAAAATCACGCTTCCAGTTCTTCCACTTCAATGCTAAATTTGCACAATCCAACTTTAGGCTTTAGGTGTGTCAGCGATTTTAGATTAATTCCCTAGGTTACTAACGCTCAATCCAGAAATTAACATCCAAAAGGTGATATTCAAGACTTGAATTAATCCGATGATTACTTTCTGTTGCCCGATGATTCGATTTTCTAGTGAATTTTCGCGATGAATGAATGCTAATGTATTCAACCACTCACTCACTCACACCGCACTTCCAACAATAAAGATAACAGGGGACATCTACAATGTCGTGTTTTACTGGATATGGTCGTTACAGAATAATTCGTTCGAGGCCATTGGTTTGCGCGAACTCATTCTAGAACCCCTGTTTTGGGATTACCTTCAAAGGAAGATGGATACACTAAAGGACGTGTTTCACTTAATCTTCCGTCTCGCTACAATTCAACGAATTTAAATGTCAAGGTACTAGTTTTGCGTAAACTAACATCAAATTTACCGTTATAATTCATCCACATTCGGAATTTGGATCTGGGTGATTCTTACTTCAATGTCTGCAGCTCTATACTACTCGGAGCTGACAAGTGTTTGTCCATTTTGAAGACAACACAAATAATTCCGAATACCGCAAAGTAAACAAAGTAAAATAACTAAAAATACTACATTCGTTGGGCAATCGCTGGAGAGCTCTGTGGTGAGGGCCAAGAACTCTGCTCCTTTTATTCAACTATCGATGCAGATATTCGCTTACAGCGCTTTTGAGAGCTGAAAAAAGTTTCATCTAACTAAATTCGAATCGCTTTTAATGATTCGATGCAAAGAACTTGATCACATGGAACTAATTCCTCCTAGCGAAATCTCAAAATACCTATCTCGTCAATTTTATCTTCTTCATCACTCTGTTCTTAAGCCGGAAATTCATCTGCAAAGCTTTGCGTCGTGTTTGAAGGTTTGGCAAAGGACTTAAATGGGCATTTACTGATCAGACCACTAAAAGCACGATCTTATCGGCATGTGTTCAAAAAAGTGAAACAGACTTTCAATGCATCGCATGGCGTTGAAACTCGAATGAAAAAATCCAGCATTACCGACTTCGAACAGAGATGTAGGGTACTGCATCAACGCCATTCTTAAAAAATCGCTGATGATCACAAATCAAAGTACCCAAACTCTGCTAGAATTTTGCTTAACCATGTCTACTTTAACGACTTCATGACGGCAGCAAACTCAGTCGTAACTCTTCATGAATTGTAGTCTGAAGTGGCATTGGTATCGGAAGAACGTCTACAACTTCGAAAATATAGTTCCAATTGTTGAACTCTAATCGCTGACAGAACCCTGATGATTGTGAGTACTCTCTTTTGCCCCTGAATGTTCGCAGTCCCTCGTTAAGGTGTTCGAGATGTTTTGGAATCCAACAAGTGGCGTGCTGTCCTATTATTACAATGTAATCAAATCGTATCCTCCTTAAAAAGAAGAATGTTGCTCTCCGAGATAGCACGTAATTTCGATTCACTTGGATTTCTCTCTCCGTCAGTAATTTTGTGTAAGATTATGTTTCAAAACCTCAGGTCATCTGAGCTACAACTGGAAGGTAGGGACCTTCCTATATCTCCCAGAAATGGCTAACCTATCGCGAACAATACCCATCGTTCGAATAAGTTTGATTTCCTCGTAACATGTTTGCTTCCGAAGAAGCACTGCATTTTCACGGTGGCAGTCGCTTACGCTCCCGTCAATTCATCAGTATGCGATAGATTCATAACAAAAGTGCGTTGCACTTGCAAAAAAGCGGTGCGTTGTTCTAGACTCGATTAATAGCTCAGTCAACTCAGACAAAGTCATTAGTGAAGAAAAGAATCGATAGAATCTGCACCTGGTATGATTCCGAAATTGTGCTGCGAAATTGTTTTCACTCCTTCGTTGCTGGACAACATCCGTTGTCAATAGAACTTCTGCTATCATATCCTTACCTCGATATTCATGGCGATATGTTCCTTCGCATTCAAACCCTGCTGATTGTGCGTCACGTCGGATCCTACGCTCAGATCTTGCTAACCATAGTACGTGTTGGACCGGTCCAACTTGGTTGTCGCTATCAGAAGAGCATTGGCCCAAATCGGAGCTTTCAACATCAATATCTTGTAGGAAGTCGGTATAACACGAAGAAAAAGCAATGGAAAGTCTTGAATTAGTCACGTCGTTCTGTGGTTATGTCTTCCACGATCTTATAAAAAATATTTCGCCTTGGTATCATACTCTCAAAAATAGTTCTGTTTTTTCTCTTATTATTTCAGATGCTCACAAAAATTATCTGCATGCGGATGTATCCGAAACATTCACGTTGATTCGGCAACAATTTTGGATATTGGGTAGCCGAAACCTTATAGGAAGAATCATTCGCTTGATGCAACTCAGACTCATAAATCCGCAAATCATGGGCGATTTGCCGCTTATCGCATCCAACCAAGTCGTGCGTTTTCAAATACTGGATGTGACTTTCGCTAGTCGGATCACAATCAAATTATCTCGCTGCTCTAAAACCAAGACATGTACGAGTTTGCCGACAAAGGCTAATCATCTCGAACTGCTGAGCGATCTCACCACTGATGCTTTTATAGCAGCCTTATGCCGATTTGTGTCTCGTCATGGGAAATGTGCCAACATCTTCAGTCACAACGGCACCAACTTTCAAGGAGCCCAACAGCATAGACTAACTATACCTAGATATCAAACTCTACTAATACTTTTGAAAAACTTTAACTTTCGCACAGACACACTGTAAGTGAATTCCAACACTTTTGCATCTCTATAACTTTGTCAAAATTTGCTAGAATGAGAGCAATTTACAAGTAAAATTGCTAGAATGAGAGCGATTTACAAGTAAAATTGCTAGAATGAGAGCGATTTGCACGAGTGTGTGTAATGTGGATGACGTATTTTGGTTAAAATGGGCGTGGTTTATATAAAAAAGGAGGGAAATTGCCATTGATCATAATTCACATGTATTCACAGACAGAGTCACACGGATAGGGGCGATCAGTAGAAAACCGGTTTTGATTTTCCAATATCTGGAAAGTTTGATATCTAGGTATAGTTAGTCTATGGTCTATGCCCAACAGTGTCTCACTGGAATGCATAAATTACTGATGAAACAAAGTAACAATGACGCCATTACTGTAGCTCTTGCCAAGGACGACACCCAGTGGCAGTTTATAGTTTATACATCACCATCACCACATTTTAGAGGTCCTTGGGAAATGGGCGTTAGATATATTAAATTACACCTGCCCTAAATGACGGTTAAAGAATTATTTACTGTCCTTACCCAAATAGAAGTAATTCTTAACTCTCGTCCTTTGTATTCTATGTCCGATTTTGATTGGAATCCGATAACTCTATCTCACTTTCTTATAGTCGAAGCACTAATAGCAGAACCTGAACCACTCCATACTGGTTTTGGAACCATATCCAGAGTATGACGCATCGGTTTTGGATGAGATGGTATAGAGAATATCTCACCGCTTTGACAACGAAACAACCGAAATGGCAACGGAGCAGTACCAACTCCAAACCAGGGGACATAGTGGTTATTAAAGAATCGAACCTTCCATCTAGAAAGTGGGTGTTGGGTAGAGTAGAGTCGGTAAACCTCGTTGCAGATGACCATGTATGAGTAGCTGTTGTTAGAACAGCAGCTGGAACATTTGTTTGTCACACACCAAAGCACTACTTGCTATATCCTGAAACTCAACAATATTATCATGTGGTTAATTCATATTTGAACTCTGTTATATGTACAGTTGCGGACATGAAAATCCGGACAGTTGGGGAAGACCTTTAATGAGTTGCATATTTTTATTATCTTAGGAAACCGCAGGTTGTCTTTAAGGATTTAAGGATGCAAAAAAAAAAGGTCTTGGTAACATGATTTTACTTCGCTTTGATTCCAATAATCGCTGAAAGAAGTAATTAGAGTGAAAAAATAGAATGAACAAGGAAATAGTATTCGTGATGTAGCGTGATTAGTGGTATTCAGCAAGTCACCAGTGGCTGAATTCATCAAAAAAGTCGATTCAACCGGCTTATGTGAAAGAAAAAGGAACTGGCACCTGTAGAAAAACCATCAGCGTTGAGCCTTCAGCGGTTCAGTGGTAGAGGCCGATGGATTAGAAACCAGCTTAAGGACTGTAAGACGGAGGCTTCTATTGCAGAACTCGCTTTATGTGCAAAAAGATCTGCGAAAAAGCCACGTTTAAAGAAACGAATTCGCCAAAAACGTCTAAATTGGACGAAAGATCGCGAAAACTAGACCATAAGGGTTTAGGAAAATGTAATCATCTGGAACGAGTTAAAATTTAACATCTTAAGAGCCGACGGAAAACAGAACGAGTACGTCCGGCGAAGGAATGAAGAACGATTCAATGAAGGATGCACTACAGCAACCATGGAGTGTCATACATGACTTGGGGATGCTTTCCCTTTCATGGCGTTGGACTGCTGTAGATAAAGTGATTTTTCAAGATGATTCTGCGTCTTGTCACCGCGCGAAATTGGTAAGTCTCTATTCTATTATCTTCCTTAAAATGTTGGCAATACAATCGTAAAGTTTTATTATTGAAAACTTCTTTTACTATTTCAGGTTAAACAATTTTTAACAGAAAGAGACACTTCGACATTTGAGTGGCACTGCCTGAACCCGATTGAGAACATTTGGTACATAACAAAGGTTCAGATAGCAAAGAAGAAACCACGAATAATCATCGAGTTGGCTGAATTCATTAAAAAAGAGTGATATGAGGAAATTCAACTGGCTGCTTCAATGTCGGTCTGAATAAAAGCAGTCATTAAAAAAAGGGAAGTACCACAAAGTACTAATAACCACCACTTTTGTAAAGTAACGACATTAGTTTCCGGTAACTACATAAACTATGATAAATTACAATATTACAAATTGATTGATATGTTTTTGTCAATAAAACTTGAGAAAGTTTAAAATAATTTGTGTGAAGTTATAGTATTTATCATAATTCGGCAAACGGTTTATAGTTATCCATTTCTAAAATGTATTTGAAGCAATAGTCGTTTCCTAAAGACGAATTCTGATTATTTAATAAATCCTGAAAAATATTCTATAATACTTAGTGCAACTTTTTTACCCTGTCTGGATTTCCATGTTAACTACTGTATATAATGCACTCTTATCTGTATGTGTCTTATTGTACATACGTGCTTAGTTTAAAGTGTCCACTCTTATCATTGTTATCACTATTCACACAGTGTTTTGTATCAAAGTTTACGCTTGCCTAGATTTGTACATTAAATTGTCTCGTTCATGTGGATCTAAATTATGGCAGGCAACAAACCAGGAAATTAATCTAAGTATCGAAATATAAATTATAATTTAAATATCTTCTTAATTGCATTATATCACTTTGCAGAATATTTCATTTGCAATGAGGTTCTGTAGGTTTTATCACTGAAAAGCATTCACATCTTTCTACGGAAGACTGAGAAATTTCAGTAAAAGCAATACCAGGGTCTACTTCATAGACAGAGTGCTCTGCACCGAAAAAAATAAAGTTTCAGGATAAACTTTTATAATAACTTGTCCATGTTTTTGGGATATGAACTCTCAAATGTCGAACTAAAGACGACTTCTGGTCGTTATTTCTCGTTGGATCAGCTGTTAATTTAGAATGGTTCTTCTGTACCAATTGGATATTCTCGTCAACAAGTACCGCAATTATATATGTATAAGGCAATTTTTTAGGACGCTACAAGCAAACAAAACGCCTTCAGAATTTCAAATTATGTGGAAAGTTCAATAGAATCTCTCCTTTTCGATTTTTATACATTTGTGTACGAGTAGATCTGGCTTGGTGTGCCCCCGCAAATCCATTGAGTGGCCGTAGGTCAAAATAACGCCACTCCACCCTAAACAGTTAGAAAAACTAATAGCATTTCTGCAGGAAAAAAAAGGATAAAAATACTCGTACTCCCAATATATCAGACTCACAAAACTCCGATCAATGTTTGCTTAATTTGCTTTCCAGCAACATACTCGTATCGCAACCATTTGTACGCGTACTCCACCAAAAGTACAACTACAAAATCGATAGTCTCCATATTCAAACCAATAACATACTGCCAGTCCTAACCGCAAAATTTAGGGGCGAACAAAAAGAAATTGGAAAAAAGGAAAAAAACAAACCAAGTCCTCTGAAACCCTGCTGTTCCTAGAATGGATTTTCATCCATCCGACCAGGCCAATACGAATACCAATAGAAATATGCGTCTAGGAATGCTGTGTACTGTTCGTATGTACATCAGCATAAAAAGATACAACTGCACTATGAGAGTATATCCAAACGATGAGAGAACCAAAAGCACATTTGGTCATAATCCATGCCTGTAGATAGTTTTTAAATCAACGTACCAACATATGGACTCTGTATCGAACGTAGAGCATGGAATTCCGATTATGCATATGCTTTATGGCATTTTCATGTCTGCAGTACTAGAATAACATATTGCATTAAATTGCGAAAGCGAGGCAAGGAAATGCGAATGAAAAAAGTGGTGAAAATCCAAAAAAGGAAAAAAAAAGGAATTGGGAAAACCAGAGATACGAATACAAGATGCGAATCGGAATAAGAGTAGCAGACGTTGCAGCTTCCAACTATTATACGAGTACAAGACGAACAGTATGCAAAAGCTGTTTCATGTATTCAATTGAAAATCTTTGTCACAGACTTCGGTTGATCTGGTTGTGGACGGGTGGAGAAGAAGGAGGAAGTGGAAGAGAAAGAGTAATCCGGAAAAAAGACATTCTATTTGTCCTTAGGGTTATCCTCGGGATACAGTGGGACCAATCGAGCAAATGTTCTCCTATTCTAATATTGAAATCACACCGAATCGATGATATTCAATTGGAAATTGATTCAGAAATTTAAATCTCATCTGAACCAAGGTTGTTAACCGCAACTGCAAAAGTAGGAAATTGAGAAACTCAATCACTTAGAAACTAACAAGCGACAGGCAGGGCTACATAATGGTAAACCCAAGCAATCGTAGGCCGCATATAAGACAACATTTAATTCATTTCTTGGTGGCAGAATTGTAAAAGAATGCTCTCAAGAGTTTAGAAAGAGCTCGCGGAAGGATTACATTCGGCATTCCCCAATAAAATCAACGTTGATGACTTAAGTTAAGATAGAACATTTTAGAGTCGTTTAGGGCTTTGTTACAGAGATGGTAAAGAATGTTCTTTTATCAACAAATGAATTAAGCGCTCACATTTCTGAAATTGAAGAATGCCATCGGATACTTTGGGTTAAAAAAACCCATAAAATTGGGCCTCTAATCATGAAATAAAAAAGTCCGGTTCAAAATCTGTACGCATATAAGTATTCTATTATAACTTTTTAAATAATACTGTGAGGAAAACAAATTATACCTCAAATTAAAAGTTATTTATTGAGCTTAAAAGTAATATTAAAACAAATCTTATATTTCTTTCGTGTGAATAAAATTTCGGGTGTTTTTCCTGATGGACGCCATTAGCTTCTGAACATCCTTCCTTTGGACTTTTGCTGCAGCATGGTTCCATTTTATCAACATTGACTTGACATTTTTGACAACTCCTGCATTCCTCCACAATTTAAATTTAACAATTGCCCAATATTTTTCGATTGGTCGAAGTTGAGGGCAGTTAGGT
The DNA here is from genome assembly GCA_949129095.1 of Volucella bombylans. Classification (NCBI taxonomy): domain Eukaryota; kingdom Metazoa; phylum Arthropoda; class Insecta; order Diptera; family Syrphidae; genus Volucella; species Volucella bombylans. The sequence continues at coordinate 153,990,507 of OX422140.1, read as the reverse complement.
GGATCATGCTTTTGGGTACAACTTCCACATTATTTCTTATATACCACTCCATGGCAACCCTGGAGTAGTGACAACTGGCCAAATCATGCCTAAACATTACTGCCGTATGGTGCTTACGTATGAAATGCAGAAATCGTTTTGTTAGGCACTCCTTGATGTAAACATCCAATGTCATTGTGGTTGTTGTCACTAAAGCCCTGCTCTTAAGGCCACAGCTGTAGATCTGGCAGGCGATCTTGCTTTCTTAGCAAATTTATCGACTTTTATATATTTGAATTTTGTAAGGACATTACCACGTTTCGTCGAAACATAAAATTTTTGACCTGCTAGCTGCTTAAGATCAAGCAGCCTCTAAATTTGGTTAAAAGTTTGTCGTAAAGAATCCTAGTCCGTTTTTTAGCTATTAAATTTTGTTTATCAGAACGGTTGGGTTATTTTATTGCACGATAGGATTTATAACCTGCTTTCTAACGTATACGTCTTGCTGTGCTTTTGCTTGTGTTAAATTTTTTTGCTCGATCATTGTCCGTTAACCCAGGATTACGTTTCACAGATGTTATTACCTTTGAGACCAGTTCTGAATTTTTACATCCCGTTTTCTCAATTTTTTTTAGCTCTTTCGATACTGAGTGATTCTTTATACCTTTTTATAACACTGCACACAAAAGTTTTCGTTAATTTTAGCTCCTTTGCGATTTTTGATCCCCACCACGAAGGATTTTCAAGAAATTTGTTCACTATTATTTTACGATTTTGAACTTCCATTGCGTACAGAACTACCGATATGTCTTCAATAAAAAAAAAAAAAAATGAGCGGATCCAATAGTGAAGCTTTACTGAAAAAATTTGTGTCAAAAAAATCCGTTACATATCACTAGGGGCGCTGCAATAATCATCAAATGACGTACAGATTTTTCGTGAACTGCACTTTAGAAAGATTGAAACATGACTAATAAGACACTCGGGGACCACAATCAAAGACAAGAAACACGGAAATATTCAGATCTGAACCTGGAATATAACGTTGCTGAACAGATTAAATTTACATCAGCATTTAAAAGAAAGCCGCATTGAAATGTGGCACCATAATCCTGATATGTACCCATACATTTTAAAGGCAACAGTAGCATATGTTGAATTATGAGCAAGGTCTCATCGATTTTAATGTAAGCCTGGAGAAAGCAGTCATCTAGGATATCATAGTACCTATTGGTCTATTCGCAGCGGGTGGATATATGTATTGTATAGAGTTTATTCGTCCCATCGACTTTGTTCACAAAATTGGCCTGTGGATGTTCCAAGCACCACCAACAAAAACAAAATCCTGCGAAAGTTCAATTTGGAATAGACAGAATCACAGAGGATTGCAACCTTTATGGAGCATCCCTTAACTTCAAATATGGTATAGCTCCAATTCGGTCACGCCATACACCATACAAAGGTAGACTTTTCGAATGGAAGATAATGAAAAAAAAATGTTTTATTGTTTGATCACTTCCAAATAATATAATTTGTGGAGGTCCTCCAAATGGAGCCTTGTCTAAGCGATGATTTCACCTTAAGAACCAAATCTCGTTCCGCTAAACCATTTTTTCAGGTTTGGAAACGAGAATAATGTGCAGGAGTCTGTGATCGGAGAATATGGCGATCAATTCGTAGACTATTTAATGAAATTTCATCATGGTGACTAGGTAGGTGTGCAGCCGTACATTGTATTGGTTGTATTCTTTCTTGGCTAAAAGTATTTCCGTTAAATCGTTGCGAAACGAGTCCAATAAATTCCCATTATACTCCTCTGATGGTGGTCAATGTGGATTATGCCACATGTATACTATAAAACTATCGCCTTAATCTTGTTGAATGCCTAATAGCATCTACTATATCTAATAGACCCACCTTGACCTTCGGCGCCGATTCTCTCGCAGAAACTCTCTGTTTCGATCGATGTTTGGACACGGATGTGTTAAGGTGGATCCATATTTCGCCCACGGTCATGTTAAGGCAGAAAACCAGTCCGGATTGCGATTGAATAACGCCAAACACTCCTTGATTGATGAGCAATAAAAAAATTCATTTTCTGAAATCTGAACTATGTTTGTAGTGGCGATACATATGAAAAACAAACATTCTCAGTGGTCTGTGTCCAAGAGAAGATATTCTAGATTCGGAAATAAGGTAGATGTCAATATTATGTTCAGTACGTCTTGAAGAAATTCGTATAGATTGATACTTGGTTCTTGAATGACAAAACATTACTATTCCAATCTGTTGTAGTCAAGAAATCGATTCGGAAGACTTTGTTAAAATTAAATTTGGGTGTTATGTAGTTTGCTGCAGTTATGGCTAGATATCTGTCAAATAGCCCCAATGGATTGCAAATTATATTTTAGAATGTCCAATTCATGTTGACTTTTTTGATATTCACGAAATAAATGCTGATGTATCCCAGGGCTCTGTTTCGTATCCGACATTATTTATAATTTTAATTAATGATCTCTTGCTTTTCACTTGTAATCCAGGATATTTCTCTGCTGACGTTTCTGCTCTTGGGCTGTAGAATGGGAATGGCAGCGTACGTTAAGCTGATTAAATTCCGATAATAACAGCATTAATAATTAGGGAACATCCAATAGAGAAGAATTTCGATAAAGTGAAATTAAAATACTCAACTATTATCCATGAATTGCGTTTGCATTGATAAAACAGAAAAACTTTCCTTTTTTAGTATTTGTGTTCGTAACAAAGTTCGTTGGAATGATCACATATAATATTCGAGGCCGCCAAAAATGCCGCAAGATATCCAGGTTTCCCCGAACGATGTAGAAGTTACTTTAACACGTTTAATTAAAACATTAGAAATTTTGTCAAAAATTAGAGTATAATGCCCACGTATTATCAGGTGCTTCTAAGAGCTGTCTGTGCTTGCTAGATAGTCATAAAACCATGCGATAAAACTTATACGTGAATCTAAGACCTTTCTTGAACAAGTGGCACATTGAAATTACCAGTAGCATTCCGCTCCTCCAAACCTTCAACCGTAATACCGGTCTCGCTATGAATGCCCATCAAGCTCATTTTCGGAAGTACTCCGAACCACAAGCATCTCTCCCTAAATATCTTGATCCCTAAATTCTTCTTGCACTGTCTTGTGCAAACATTTTAATGGTACACAAAATCCTTTGAGCGCAAGTTAATCATAGAAACAAATACACTGTGCAACACAATGCAGTATTTCTAATTTTAGAAGGAAAAGGCTATTGCGTATAACATTGATGAGAATTGTAGAAGTTGTTTTGTTCATATTCCATTCTTTGTTGCTTTAATTATATTGTTGGCTTTACTTAGGGTGCAACACTAAATAAGTACTCATTAGGTGAGAATAGGGTCAAATGCGTCATTTTACGAGTGCATCCATGGGACCGAAGTCTGTGGTCAAAGTACTTTGCTTTTACCCAAAGTTTTTCTGCATGTAAAGAAAGTAATGCATGATATCTTTGCTCCATGTTCTATTTTAGCATCCCAGTTAAGTTATTGGGCTATAATAACTCCTAGATACAGAACGCTGAATGTAGCGAAAGTGGTTAATAGCCCAAATAATAATAGACCCCTAGTAGGTATTAGGTAGCATCAGTTCTATTTGGGATTTTGGTATCATAAATCAATGAATAATTTTTTTTAAATTTGCCAAATATTGTCTAATTTGCCCTATTTTGTTTTGGTTTTATCACATGGAATGTCCGATTCGATGTCGAAAATAAGAAATTCTCGAGTGAACATCTGTGCCAGAACTTTAAATTTTCTTTTTTAATAAAATAGAAGAGTGTGAAAATGTTAGGGTTCGTTACAAGTGCCGTTATTTTTTTTTCTAGCAGTTATTTACCATGCTGTCGGCATTTCTTCCTTTACGAATTTAAAATGGGACATAATGCGTCATTGGCAATGAAAAACATTAATGACGCATTTGAGGATGTAGTGGTAAACGAACTATGGTGTGTTCGACGTTGGTTTGGAAAGTGCAAGCTTGGAAGTTTCGAAAATGAACTTCTTGGGAAGCCGGAAACGTCAGTTGACGACGATGTTTTAAGAGCAACGGTGGATGCGGACCCAACGAAATCAGTGCGGGAGGTTGCACAAAGCATGGGAGTATCCCCAATGACAATATGTCGACACCTTTCTCTCATAGGAACGGTAAAGAAAAAATTGGTTTTTACATTTTTTACTATAAAATCGGACAATTCATGTGGTATAATCTAATATCTTCTCATATTGTGGTTGAATAACAGGAATATAATTCACAGTGTCCGAGGTTCGAGGATGGTCTTCCTTCCTTGCTGCCACAGTATTCCGTATTCCTTGAACATAGTATTGAATTACGCTGAGCATTCGTTAAGGAAAATTCTCTATTTTTTTAACTGTATTAACTGCTGGACATTCATCTAACAAATGTAGCAGTTCGTTTCGTTGTCGCTTGTGCATATCTCGCCACTGTTCCCTCGTCCATTTAGAGCATTCTAAGGATCTTACTTCTTCGTCGCAAGGCACTGTTTCATCGGCAAATTCATCAGGTTCGTGTCACTGTGATCCAACAAACCGTTTCTCTAACCCTAGCATTGATTCTCATTTAGTCGCAAACTATTCGCTTGAAATTAGCCATTGGAAGCAAACGATATTGCTTACAATTCTACTGAGATTCAGGTTAGCCAATATCAGTTCAAGTTTATATATCAGAATGTCGCATGTTACTTTATACTGGGTCGCAATCATCGTTCATTACAGAGTCATTGGCGCAACGGCTGGGACTTCCATACACTCACTCTCGTATTCCTATCTTAGGACTTTCCTCAAAAGAAGCCGGTTGACATATTATTTATCCATTAACGCATTTGTCTTAAGGAAATTGACATCAAATTGATATGACGATTCGATTGCCATTCGATGCATTGTAATGGAAGTTCATACAAGGTTTGGATCTAGCTGAACTATGTTTCAATGTTTCTGAATCAGTGGATGTGCAGACCGAGTCTAAAAGCGCTTGCAAGACGAACGTATACATGGCCCAGAAGAAAACTTTTGACGTACAATACGTCCTTTTGTTGGATCATAACAGGAGAGTTACTCGATGCCAATGCATCCAATATAATGTTATCGGTCTTTCTTTCGACTGTTGATATGAATGTTTTCTTGCAACGCTTCTGGGAGTTGGAGGAAGTCTCTCACTAATGATGGAAGATACGTCGTTTCGCTCCTCTTCAAAAGCCCTACGCCAACCTTTGCAAACACTCAATTGAACGCCGATTTCGCACTAATTCAAATTCGATTATATTCTCAGTTTGTACAGGAATATTTAGACCCTTTGAAGAGATAGACACTGTACATGGAAAATATTTCTGTCTCCCACTTGAGTGCTTGACGGATCTGTCCACGGTTCCCTGGAACACTAGTGTCTGATTTTTAACATAAACCACCTGTCATGTAGACTTATGTTTACGGGATGCCCATACATCCATGGGGGCAAGGATACGCCTTGCCATCGCTCTCCGTCATTCCATTGATACCAATTCGGAACTGTGTTGCCGGCACAAGTTCCACCCATGGTATGAGTCGAGGCCTACCTAAAACGTCTTACCTTAACCTTAACCTTAACCTCTTACACCAAGTACTTATTGCAACTCGACATTGGGCCAACCAAAGGAAGACCCTTCCCGCGACTTTGGGTTTAAACCACAGCCACCATGACACTCACAGAAGGGGGAGTCAGGCCCGGACCGAGATCCGCGGGGCTCCTGACTCCCATGGTACCGTGATTTAAGTCCTGGTAGGGACTACCGGTGTTCCAGCCGCCAACAAGACCTATGACCGGCAACTTGTGACTGATCAAATCGTAGCAACCTTCGGTAGCGTCATCTGGAGATGTTTACAATAAGACCAGTACTTTGCTTTGCCCCCGTTTATTATTAGACAACGTCATTGATGGGCGAAGCCTTAATAATTGGGCTGGAGCCCGGTTCCCTGGAACAGTCGCTTTTTCCTATTCAACGAGATTTGATAGGTGTCTGCTTACGTTTTCGGCAGCATAAATATGTGACATTGTCAAAATGTTTCGCCAGTTTTGAGTATGGGATAAAAAAACGGACTTCCAGCGCATTATCTGGCTTCAGACTCCTTACAAAGAGATCAAGCATTTTAAATTAAAAACCGTCTCGGTAAATTTTTTGACTGGCACCTTAAAACAACTAGCTGAAGACTACAAACAAATGTACCCAAGCGTAGATAGAGTCCTCATCAACGATGTCTACACATCGTCGATATTATGACAAGGGAAAATTCATTAAAAAGTTTGTTATAACTGCAAGCTGAAGAAATTGAGTTCCAACTGGTGAAACCTCCTTACCAATTTGTTACAAACAGACTGCGATTTTTCGTTTGTTGACACCGAACAATAAGATTCTCTTTTCAAAATATTGTGTATGTGATGCCTTCTCGGCTAACACGACCAAACCAACCAACTTAATCAACAAGACGGAACCTGATCTCGAAAATCGCACGAATCTTCGACCAGTTGAGTCTCTTGGCTTCCTCCAAGATCATTTTCCAGAAGCTCTGGTCATCAAAGTTAAAATTTAGCTAGGATGAACCATTACCAGCTGATATATGTAGCTGCCCGATGGATGAACTATCCTTATTTCGAAAAAAATTCGTGGTCCGCGAAATGTGTTCTGATCTGAATAGGACATAGAATTTCACTGATTTTCGGATGCGTCGTCATTAACTAACGCCGCCGTGGTATATGTATATTTCTGATAAATTACAGGTGGAGTGATAGTCACCATAATTGCAGCAGAAACTTGAGTCGCCCCTTTAAAACGTTGAATTCATTTAATGCACATTCATTGAAAGTATCGGAGTGGTGTGATTTAGAAATAGTTTGGCATTGGTTATCGTCCTCCCCTCGCCGTTGGACAATTTTTGTTAACAATTGTACATCTGCCATCTAAGAAACAATTCCAAGACACTCATGACATTACGACGCATTGGAATCAGCCCCCAAATGGTAATCACCTTCGAATCTCGTAAACGACCCTATTTTGTGGAGCAGCCCATCTTGGCTGTCGGACGCGAAAAAAAAGTTGGACTTATTCCTCCTGCTCTACTTCATCCGTAGCCGAAATTAGGCCTCCATCGAAACATGTATTTATTACAATACCTAAGACGAAAGTAATATTATTCAACTACTTTCGATAAAATTTCATCGTGGTGTCTGCTTGTGCCGTCACATACTGTCTTCGTTTCATCTGGAAGTTCAAATTACGTCGCTCGTATGATTCACGGTTTGAAATTCATCAAATTCGTACAAATTTCCGCAGATATCAAGGACCTACGAGATACAAAATAACTTTCGTTGAAATCAATTTTACTCAGGCATTCAGCATATCTGGACCTGCGCGTGGGGAGCGCATAAACCATGGCCACATTTAAGATAATTTAAAACATCCAATTTTACTCCCTAAACATAATAATATTTCTTTTTTTATAGTAAAGGACATCCATCAAAGATATTTCATGTCTTTATTCAACTCATGGGAGATCTACCACCTCATCGTACACAACTTAGTCGACCTTTCTTTAATACGGGATGTGACTACACTGGACCGTTGACAATTAAGCTTTCTTGTGGCGGTAACCCAAAGCAGTCGAAAGCTTTCTCCATTTACTTGTACGCGAAGGTTATGCATTTTGAAGTGGTAAGTGATCTCACCACCGACGTGTTTCTAGCTGCTATACGATGGTTTGTATCATGCCGCGGGAAGTGTGGGAATATGTATATCGACAGCGCGCGATATGCGCTGTCCAAGTGGCAACAATGACAAATCGACAACGAATCTGAAATCTGGAGGTGTCGTGGTAATCAAGGATCCGAAACAGCCCCTACTAAATGGGTCTTTTAGAAAGTCATAGCTGACACCCCTGGATCGGATAACCTCAATCGTGTAGCTACCATCAAGACAAGTGCGGGGCCATTGCTTCGCCCCGTATCGAAATTAACTTTTCTATAATACCTTTATCCTGAAAATCGTTCAGAGCTCGCTGTTTGTTTAAGATCGGATCGGTGATTTATGCAATATTGAATTTCATACTAAGTCCAACGGGTGCAGTTACGCTCTTTATCGACTTTCATTTTTGGTTAGCTCTATCAGGATTTTATTTCTGACCAAGAAATGGAAACAAAAAGATACATTATTCCACTCTCAAGCATCTGTGGATTTGGTGACTGGACTCTTTTCTAATTGTGTCTGACTTTGAGCATTGAAATTATCTGATTTTCAGCAGGATCTTCTACCCATAGCCACAGATTCTTACATGAATTGATTATTGAATGTGCCCTATTTACACGAGACAGAAGCTGGTGAGGAAATGTAAGAAAGTGGTATCCCTATTCTCCCTTTCAGGAAGTAATTTAGATTAAAGGAAGATTCCGAAGGTCTTGACGATGAGTAATTTTTTTATCCTTACCGATGTTTGGTATACAATTTCGCTCACATATCACAAGGAACCTAGTTTATACGTATGTTTTCGAACTACGAATTAAGTAAGGAAGATCTACGCAGTTCGAAACTTTTTTGTTTCCGAGTTTTGTAGTCGTATATTAAACCGTCACCTTCCGACGTGTAGTTTTCGAAGGACTCAAAGCTAATCAGATGGCCTCAGATAGCTTTAAAAACAAATAACAGGTGGATCGCGTAAATAAGTTCGCTTACTCGTATAATGCAACTGAAGCTTGTTGTAAAGAGGTTTTGATTTACATTCCTGGAATATGGGTTTCGTGAAATTGAACATTTTTTCAGTATGATTAGATCATCCTTTTCAATGACTGGTTTGGCTAATTGTTAGACAGTACTTTTGACATTCGAATTAAATTCTTTCATCTTATTCCCTAGACCGATTCAACATGTTATTCTCCAGCATCAAAGACGTTGCTGCCTTAATCCCAACGATGGAGAAGTTGATTCAAGAGGTAAAAGTCGGTAGGTTACAATAGTGGCAATAACCCAGAGAGGGGCATTTTTTAATAGCTAAGCTAGCTAAATTCCTGTATCTCAGGTCCTTACTGGCGATATTCACGTGCTTCTATTACATCGATACTAGCCTAGTCCAATTGGCATAGTGTTGCTAATTTATAAGAGAAAGTGTTAAGCAAAAAAATAGCAAGATTGCAATACTCTGTCGGGAATATCTTAGCTTCAGTTTTGTGTCTACTGTCAGCATGGCAGATCCTTTGTATAAGAATCCAAAATATTTGGGAGCTGAGGTCAAGATAAGTCAGGGGTATTGAAAAAGAGATTGAGGCAGGTAACATCTTATTGGGTCAATTGTAGCTCACACATGGGTAAAGCGCATTAGTGACTCAAAGGTTAAAGAAAGCGCCTGGTTCTCCAGGTTTTGCTTGGTAGGCATGGGGTTGTTTTGTTCCTCAAGTATTGTAGATTTTCGAACATTCTAAGCTGTTAATGAAGACTTGGACCACTTTTAAATTGATGCCTATGTGCATCTACGGATATCACCACAACAAGGGAGTAATATTTCAAGGAGACTTCACGCTGAACAGCTGCAATTAACAAGTTGCTACAATCTTTAACGATCGCTTACCCCTCAGCCTCTCGTCTATCTCTTTACCACCGACATTCAGTGTTTCAGATTAATGGTATCGATGACAAAAAGCTGTAAGAAATGTCGTAACTGAAGTGTCCAGGGGAAAGAGACCTAGTAGAGTTACAGTCGATACTGAGGATGTATGGAATTCACTTTTACAAACCAGACTAAATGGCCGGGACTTTCCAAATTACACAGATAGATAAAATGAAATGTTCAATTTAGTTGACGAAAGCCAAAAATTCATTCCACCCGATCAAATTTAAAAAAAAGCCTGATTACCTAAACTAAGGCAGAACAATCCTGTCGGAACAGACCGAGATCTCTCAGAGGCACATACAATTTCTTTCCTATATCTGATGAAAGAACGATGGTATGTCTAATCAGTGTTGTTTGCCAGATCTACAAGAAAAAAAACCCTCTAACTATGTACACCAATTATAGGGGCATCGGCATCTTTAACATCGCGTACGAGACCCTGTCTTTCGTATTGTGTGAATGCCTGAATCTAAGTATTCATAAAATAATCTCAATTTACATGTATGAGTATCATCATGCAAATTTTGAAGAAGTTCTTAATCGTTTTTTGGGTCAAGAAGTCTTGAAAGTCTTGTTTAAAGGCATCTTTGTTTATAAACTACCTACTTTGAAGGTGGTTGCCTAACCTTCGGTAATGAAGCCTGTCAGTTTCAGGATAGCTTAATGTCCTCTATGTGCTCTTGCATTACCATGTAGCATCCACCATTTTATATCAATTACATATTTGGGGTGTAGTTATGATTTGGCAATTCCCCAAGGAACTTGTAAGCTTACTCTGATGTAAGCATTCGTTCTTCCAACCCATTATCTATCTATTATCAGAATAGACTTTTTCTCGCACGTGACGACTAGATGCGAGAAATTGGTGTCGGTTGGTCGAAGATAATGCCACTTCCAAACGCCTTAGCAAATTTCTAATTTTTTTTTGTTTTTCTTTGGACCTTGAACAGTCAAAGTCCTAAAATTGGGCAGATCTACAAGGCTGGAGCCACTCAAAAAATCTGACCGTACTTATACTGAGTCTAAAGCAGAAACTCTCCGTCTCATGCTTGAGTCTCACTTAGTAATCCAATCGGAACCAGCTCACAACTAGCTCCTATCAACGAAGCTGATAGTGTATATGTATATGTATTGTATATCTCATCGGTTGTGGTGACGGAGGAGGCCGTTAAACATGCTGTTGCGTCATTTGACTGCTTCAAGTCGCCTAGAACCGATGGTATTTACCCAGTTATGTTACAAAAAGGTATAAATCATCTACTGGCAACTCAGAAGAGAATTTTCACTGCCAGCCTGGCACCGGAATATATACCGAATCCCTGATGAACAGAGAGAGTGGCATTTATACAGAAAATCAGAAAGGAGGACTACTCGCTCGCCAACCGCCCACAGTTTCAGAGCTATAAGTCTGTCTTCCTTCATGCTGAAAAGTATCAAGAGAATTGTCGAGATCCATGTGCTCAAAACCGCCTTGCAACCTTTGATGGCATTTGTAACTCGGCCAGATAACACGATGCAGACGAATCACTAGTTTTGTGGATAAAAGCAATGCTAGCGAATAGAACATTGATTGCGGATGCTGGCTGCGGTCAATATATGGTGGCGGCCGTAAACAGTGGTTGCCAGCAAGGCGGCGTTCTGTGTCCACTGCTATTGTGCATGTTGATCGACTCACTGCTCAACGCGCTTATAAGTTCTAATGTTTATGCTCAAGCATACGCGGATTTGGTAGCTGTGCTATATGATGAATTGTGTCTAGCGACTGTCTTTTCTAAAGCGCAGGCAGCCCTACATGTAATCGACGACTGGTGCACAAGTAATAGGCCTTCTGTCAATCCTCTCAGAACTGAGGTTGTTCTCTTTACGAGAAGGAGGAAGCTATCTGATCTGACTCATCTAGTGCTTAAAGGCATCACCATCCAATTCTCCAAAGAAGTTTAGTATCTGAGTGCCATCCTGGATAACAAACTTCTCAGTATATGTATATTTCTATATCTTCTTGTCTGGAGAAGCGTTCGCTTTAATTCAGCCTACTCATCCCCGTTTTGAGCCACTTCTGGGGTCCCACAAGGCAGCCAACTAGGTCCCCTCTTTTTCATTTTAACTATTAATGATCTTGAGGGGATTATTAGACACTGCTCCTTATCTATTTACGCCGACGACACTAAGTTTTTCAAAACTATTTCTTCACTCCAAGACTCTATTCTCTTTCAAGAAGACTTCGATAGATTTTCCATTCGGGGTCAAAATTGCTATGAGCTTAATGTCTCCAAATGTCAATCTATGACCTTACCGCGTACGTCTAATCAAACTCCCCTTCAACTTTATTTCCTGCATGACTAACCTGTACCCCAAGTTCAATCCATTTGCGACATTCGAATATTATACGATAGAGAGTTAAACATCCGTTCGCATATTGATGAGATAATCCTTAAAGCCAACTCTTCGCTCGGTTTTATCAAACGATAGTCTAGAGAATATTGCAACTGTTATATAACAAGGTTACTTTAGGCAACCCTTATCTGGCCCCTTCTCGACTATGCCAGCCAAATGTGCTCCCACTTTCAGCGAGTTCATACATATATCCCGAACATTCAACGTCGATTTCTTCGATTTTCCCTTCGTGGACTACCCTGGGTTGATCCCTTTATCTTACCACACTATCGTGACCGCTTTATACTTTTTAAATTGAATACCCTCAAAAAACGCAGAGACGTAGCTGATATTCTCTTCATTTATCGATTGCCTATCAATATGCGCAGGATTGCGCTGCCCTTTATAATTATATTTCCTTCAACACTAACCCTCATAATTTACGCCGTCCTCGTCTCTTCTATATTCCAACCTACCACAGCTCTTATGGTTCTAACGAACCAATCTCCCTCATGCTCCGTAAGGTCAACTCAAACCTCCCTCTTTTTGATTTTAACTTGAGCACTTCCCGTCTTAGACTTGATGTCCTCCACCATTCCACCATTCCCTCACTTCCTAACCCATAACTGTTGTTAGTTTTTAAGTTAACATAAGCTAAGTTAGTTTAGTTAGAAATAAATGGAGGCGTTAGCCCCCACCAAATTCAAATTCAAATTATGCGTCGGTTGTCGGGTGGAATAAGATCTCGCGAAAATACGTGATTGCTGCTTCTACCAGACTCCAAAGAACGGTTTGTCTCGAATGCATGTGGGCTTTCCCCAGCACTCCTGGCTCCGCTCTAGACTCATTGATGAATATCGCTCCCCTTGATATTCATATCTTGGGCTGCACTCTCCAAGCAATTTCCGTTTAAAAAGAAGTGGTCTTTGATACAACACTCACTGGAACTTTGATGACCTTGCGCGTCGGCTGATTTATGACTTTGGTCCTATGGACGTGCTGTCCGATGCAATGGCATTAGAGCTCCTATTAGGGAAAAAATACGAAATCGACTTTCTCTGTGCCCGGAACTGGTTTCTGAGCCAGGGAAGGAATGCAATCGCGTCTTCACGGACGGCACCAAAGCCAATATAGAATGTGGCGTTGGTGTCTTTCGGGAGGAGGAAGTCAGCGGCCTTTTTGCTGTCCCTCAGTAGGAAAAACTGCAGGTTGATTACTTTATTCGTGACAGGGCGCTACGCTTTTACAAAGCACTTAAATATGTTGGGCATAATTGACACAACATCCTGCGATGCTTGCTGCAAAAATGATGACGACAGCGCGGAGCACTATCTATGTGAATGTCCGTCTTACGCTCGCATCAGGCTGCAGGTACTCGACCCTTACGTGGTGGGTGCTGGTACTGTATTCACCTTATCACTGAAGTGCTTACTCATCTTTCTTCGTAAGACTGAAAGATTTCATTAAAAGGAACTTACAATAAAAGGTTTTGGTTGGTTCCTTTGTATCACATTAAAGTTTCGCTTTTATTTTCCAATCCGTACTACCAGAGAACTTAAAGGTTACTTTACTAAGTCAGCATTTATCCGATTGAACTAAACTGGTATTCCTTTAAGTATCCAGCTTTCTGGGTGACTTCCCTTGTTTTTTAATCAGATTCTTATTCAAAAATGCTTTTCTTCTTCTGCATAGGCCTTGTACATTATGAATCTAGATTAGATTATATTGAATGGAGGAGTTGGGACTGTGTATCATTGTCACCCATGATAACTGAATTTTTAATAAATTCTGCTATATCTTTGAGTGAGCAGGCAGTGATATCTTCTGCCCCAAGGTATTGCTTACCTAGAAGGCGTACACGTGAATATGCTCAGCTGTTTCTTCGTCCTCATTATACATGCGACAAGTGTTGTCTTCTGAATCTTCTTCCCATCTTATTCCCATAGTCATGAGGTGTTTTTTTTTTTGACTCTGCAGTGACCCATTAGGAAATTGGTTACTCCATGTATCTGGGCCCTAGACTGCCCAGGAGTTGTTTTGTTCTTTTGAAGGGAGGGTTCGGTAAAAAGTTGTTGGCTTTCCTATTAGCTTCAGTTTCCGTCTAGTTACGGAGCGTCCTGGTTTTTAGCCAGCCAGTTGTTTATGTAGCTTTTTAGGAAACTGGAGGTAACTGGTAAAGATTGAAGAGGTGGGAGGTTCAGCAGAACCTTTAATGCTGCGGTGTCTGCTGCTCTCATTGGATCCGTGATACACAAATATGCTAGTATTTGAAGTTTGTTTAGTGCAGCCAGTCTACACAGGCTATTTGTTTAATTTCCACCCGTCAAATTGGAGATGCATAAGTGAACAAAATCTAAAAACAAACCGTCCTCTACTTGAGGCACTTTCAATAAGATGTATGTTTCCGTTGGCATTGATCTTCACACATCACCAGCAAGATCCTTAAATGCCAATAAATGGAACACATTTATTGTTTTAACAGATCAATCTAATCCCGTAGAAGTTTGCAATGACTAACCTTTAATTATAGGATTTGCTAAATATTGCTCTTTCTAATGACTTTTCTCATTGAATCCTTATTAAGATTTAATCAGAATATAGTGAGCATAGTGGACTTGTTATCATGCCTCCTAAGAAAAGATTAGAAGCATACAAAAATAATGAAAATTGCTGTCAATATTGTATGACAGCCCCACTGTACCATTTTCACTTTGGAATTCACCTCAAGTAAGGATTTCGGAATTAACCTAAATTTTGTCTTGCATTTTGTGCTGCAGTCTACGAGTATATTGTCATCTGAATTCTCATGAATGATTATATAAACTGACAACCTCATTTCACAGTTAAGTGTCGTACTCTCGGCCGTACTCGTACTCCTATCGCCAAAGTTCAATCAATGTACACCGCAAATTCTATCATTGACGAACAAAATATTTCACTCCCATGCCAACCTAAATCCCACATAATGCAATCCATCTGTCTGAGCTACGAGCAGACTTCAATCCTATGGCAGTCGCTTGAACAGATTCAAACAGAGTTACATACCCTCACGTGCATTTGAAGATCAAATGCTTGCTTTGCCTGAGTAGGTGCTACATGCTATGGTTCAGATTTGTAAGCATCCTGTGGAATTATTCCAGAGGTTATAAAACAGAAAAAATATATATAAAAACGATTTTCTAACACATCACTTACGTCTACTCGTATGTAACGTATGTAACATATCTATAAATATGAATGAGATGAAGCAAATACTATTATATACGAGTAGTGTGGTAATATTGAGATGGAGAGATACGGATATTTATTGACGTACGGATAGAGACTATTATAAGATTACATACCATAGACGTTTAATCGTGCTGCATGCACCATACTGCCCATTGTATTGGATGCGATGCACTTATACAGTCCTCCATCATCTGGTCGGACGTGCGAGATATTTAAATGACTTATCACATCTCCAGACATGTCGACAAATTGTCCAATGGCAAAACGATGATGAATTGACACATCCATTATGGGTTGAGAGTCCAGCAGCCAGGCAAACTGAAAAACGATGTAAAGTTAACAATTACTTTCGGTAAATAATGAAGATAGAAGAAAATAATTGAGCTATGAGCAACTAGGAAAAGCTATTTAGATACAATTTTACATGGAATGCTGAAAGTTTTTGAGTTTAAGTTGAGATACTGGGTAAACAGGCAGGACACTTCTGACTGCCTCAAACGTTGATAATGACAGTGGTGCAATGTTTAAAGCATGCGCCAAGGACTTACTTTATTTCTTTCAAGGGTACTTAGACATACTCATATCCCAGGTCTGAAAGGAGTGTGAAAACCAGGTGCCAGGAGTAGACATCTGAAGTAGAGAGAGTAGCCGAAGAACTCAAATCTGATATTGGTATCTTGAGTTTCGGGCATGTGACAATCTGCATAAAGTCCACAATATGGCCAACATTGGGTGAACTTCTGTGGCGATTGATCAGGAAGTGAAGTGTTTGTCTTACCACCCAGTGGTGGTCCTAGGTAACTTCATGAGTAAACCCTTATCCATGCAGAATAAAATAGCAAGGCCATGCTCGGCCAGGAGCGTAATATTGGCCTACGCTGTTATAGGGATCACAAACGTTTAAACGATAACGACCTTTGGATCGAATAATTAGCAGAGACTATCGCATAGATATAACCGCCATCCAGGAAGTGCGATGGGATTGCCCGGACATAATGTGGATGAACAACTGTGATATATGTTATACTATGGGGATTGCTATAGGGAAAGGAAACAGCACTTATTCGGATGGGGATTTGCAATATCCGGCAGACTTAGGAAAAAGCTACCGACACGTAAGCGAGCGTGTTATGACAACTGCACCAAGGCTAAATTCGATAGCATAAGCCCAATATGCATCCATGCCCCTAAGGAAGACAAGGAAGACGCCCCCAAAGAATTTCTCTACGAACTACTCGACAAGACATAAGAGCCATGTCCGAAGTATGACGTTAAATAGTGTGCTACTATACCTTATCCAAAAAAAACATGTCAGTACAAGGCTTATGGGAAAGCTTTTATTCTAACAGTGGTGCCTGTAGGTGGACTCAATGGCACATTACCACTGAAACACAAAGCAAGCCACTGAACTTTGTGTACAATTGTTGTTGTAATTATTTTCAGATGTAACCACAGCCACCCTATGGTTTTGAGAACACAAAAATGAATTTGTGTGTAATAATATGGTGGTGTTGTCATTTGCGTTTTTTTCTCCTCTTTTTGAGAAACCGTTAAAATGCAGTCAAACCATTTTTTTCGACTTTGTATTTTAAATTTTATTCGGGTGCTATTTTAATGCATTGCAACGAAGCAGTGCAATAAGTGATCATATTATTGTTGGACTATGTGCGTTTTAGTGATATTGTGTTAAATAGTGCTTCAAATTACTGTGTTGTGTCGGTGTTTAAGAAAAAGGTTATTTTCGCGGTGTTTTGAAACTAGAATTCATTGACTCTGCAATTAGTAATCATATTTAATAGCGTAAGTATTAGTAGTGATATTGCGTCAAATTAATAGTGATTAATTAGTTTTAAGCAACTGTGTTGTGGCTAAATAGAAAAATGGCTACAAAGTCTTCAAATTAAGTGCAGAAAAGAAACAACAAATTGTTAATGCAACTAACAAATTGTATGGCCTTCTTAAAAATAAAACGGAATCCGTGAGAAAAGCAGCTGATGTCTTTTCTGTTACGGAACGCTATATACAGTTCGTTCTTTTAAATGAAAATGAAATTAAAGGCCACAATTCGCCTTCAAAGAAGAAAAATAATTCTGGTCGCAAAAGCAGGGTCGATGATTTTGACAAATGTGCCGTTAGGCGCGCATAGCCCATCAGTTTTTCATGCCCAACAAAATGCAAATATTACAAAAATAAGCAGATCAACTGTACGTACAATCTTAAAAGAAGATCTTAAATTTAAATTCGTCAGATGTGGGATATGGACGTTTTCGCCGAGGAAGCAGTCGAAAGATTAGTAATAAATATAAGTGCCGATAGCAGCAGCACTAAGTTTTCATCAGACTAATAGATTTTAATATTATAAATTAATAAAGTTATTTTTACTTTAAATTAATGAAATTTTATATTTTTACATTATACTTTACTATATTTATTATGAATTATATTTTTGTTTACTTGTAGCACAGCTATTATTTTATTATTTTGTTATAAATAAATTATTAATTGTTTTGTGAATTATTTAACATTATTTCAGTTTTAATTAACATTTAAATTTATGTACCAAATAAAAAATAATGATGTGACAACATTTAAATTTATGTACCAAACAAAATATAATGATGTGGCAACTCTCAACTTTTATTTGTGTCGCATCATATAATTCACACTCACTTCAAGTACCAAATTACTCTAATAGAAGAATAAAATTTTATTATATTGTGAAAAAATCCACGTAAACCGTTGTTAGTGTTTTATTTAGAGAACAGCTTTTACAAGTTTACGCTCCGATTAAAAGGAATCACTCATACGTTTCGACCAAGACTTGGCCTTTCGTAAGTGATTGGAGGTTTAAGTTTATTCGTGTGTCTTCGACCAAGTTTTGGTCTTTTCACATAAATCAAAACCAATTTTCACAAGTTTCATCGAGAGGACGAATTTTCCCTCTACAATTGACGCCCAACGTGAGGCTCGAGTTCCCCACGGATTTATCGGCAATTCACGCAAGTCAGTGAAACCGATAACGCGAGTCAGTGAAACCGATAACGTGAGTCGCGGTCGCGGGTAAACGGATATTCCGTTTTGGCGTTTAGGCAAGGCTCAGCACAGGAGATGGCACCAGCAGCAGCAGTAAGACCTCTGATAGGCAAGGCTCTGTTGGAACGTACGTGGAAGAGCAAGAAGACCTACTAAGCAGCAGTAAGACCTCTGACAGGCAAGGCTCGGGGGGTAGATCAAGAAGACTGGAGGGAATGTTTGACGGTCCAGCGGCAAATACAAGAACAGGTACTACCAGCAGGATGACGACCAACGAACAAGCAAATACAACGGACATGGAACACCGTATTCCCGAAGGAACCCAGCGGTTTAAAGAGACGTTGTGCGATTGCACGGAGCGGTTTAATGGCGAATTTGACGCCCAACGTTTCGAAAATTTTATAACGAACGTTGAAATTTTTAAAAGGGTTCGCCGCATCACCGATGAAGATGCATTGATAGAGCTTCCCTTGCTTCTAAAGAATGAAGCAGCGACATGGTGGAAAGGCATCCATACGGAAATGACTACTTGGTCAAATGCCACCGAAATGATGAGAGACCAATACGCTCCACGACGACCAGTGTACATTATATTTGAGCTATTGTTTGAAAAAAAACAAAAACTGGGTGAATCAACGGACCAATTTATCAGTGCAAAAAGAGCATTATTGGCCGAAATTCCCCAGCCACCCATACCAGAGGTACACTGTATAGACATTATATACAGCCTGCTACATGATAATATCAAGAAGGGTGTTAGGAGGGGCGAGTTTAAAACATTTACCCAACTCATAGCCCTCGCAAGAGAATACGAAAGACTCCACCCAGTAGCGAAGAAGGAAGTTATAAGATGTAGCTTCTGTCATTTTGTAGGACATATGAAAGAAAATTGCCGTAAATTTAATAGCAGCGAGCAGTCCAAGCAGCAACGACCACTAGGGCCTAATAATAGAGGTCCGGAAAATCCGCTAGTTTGCTTTGGATGTGGAACCATAGGCTATATAAAAAGAAATTGTCCAAAATGCTCTAAAGGCATCAGCTCTGGAAGTGGAGCCAGCATTAATGCCTTAGACTTGAGAATTAGCGAGGGAGGTAACATACCAGCAGTGGTAGTAGAATTTGGCGGTATTAAACATGTTGCTTACTTAGATACGGCAGCCAAAACGAGTATTGCCAGCAACAGGCTGAGTGCCCAGCTAAGAAAGGAAAATCACGACTTTCGGAAAATGAAAGCGGAAATTAGACTGGCAGATGGTATTCTCAGAACCCAAGATATCTTGACGACAACCACTTATATGAAAATAGGACAACCAGGTAACAATCGGATACGAAACGTATTCCTCGATTTCTCTAATGAAGAGGAAGACCGGCTAAATGACAGACTGTTTGGGCCACCCTATAAGTTGGGCATAAACTTGACCAGTATTATAAAGAAGGATGAGGGACAATTAGATGATTTATTACAGAAGCACGACAATATTTTTAAATGGGAGGACGAGATAACTGTTCGTGGTGTAGTTCATTCCATTGAAACCGGATCTCATCAACCAGTAGCTTCCCCTCCATATCGTCTATCACCTGTGAGGAAGGAACAGCTTAAAGCTGAGTTACAGAAAATGCTTTTGCAGAAAATCATTGAACCGTGCGATTCACCATGGGCCTCACCTGTAGTGTTGGTTCCCAAAAAGAATGGTGACATCAGGGTGTGTGTTGATTACAGACAAATCAATGCCATCACCACACCAGATAGGTATCCTCTTCCTCGGATAGATGACTTGCTCCATGCAGCCAAATCCACGCCATACATGTCTACGATTGACCTTCAAGCTGGATATTGGCAAATCGGAGTAAACCCATCGGATAAGGATAAGACAGCCTTCACGTCGCCGTTTGGTACCTTTCGTTTTAATAGGATGCCATTCGGATTACGGAACGCACCCGCTACATTTCAACGCCTGATGGACCAAGTCCGATCTGGTTTAGATGACACAGTGGTCCAGGCTTACCTAGATGATCTAATTGTTTGCTCATCAACGTTAATAGAGCATATTAATGATTTAGATAAAGTTTTCAACCGGCTTAAGCAGTTCGGCTTGCGTGTAAATCTAGGAAAATGTAATTTCTGTTGCGAAGAAGTTAAGTTTCTGGGACACATTATTACGATAGATGGGATAAAAACGGATCCTGAAAAAGTGTCAGCCATACTTAATATGCAACAGCCAAAAAACGTGAAGCAAGTTCTCACGTTTCTACAAACCTGCTCATGGTATAGACGCTTTATACCTGATTTCGCTAAAGTTTCGAAACCAATAAGCAGTCTTACAAAAAAATCAGCTGTATTCAGGTGGAGTGCATTGGAAGACGAGTCATTTCAAAAACTCAAGAATCTCTTGGTGACTGCACCTATTCTAAGTCAAGCCGACTCAACAAAGCCATACCTTTTGAATACAGACGCCAGCAGTTATGCATTGGGAGCAGTTTTAGTCCAGGGGGAGGGCCCTGACGAGCACCCAATAGAATATGCTAGTCGCTTATTGACATCAGCAGAACAGAACTATTCGACGACAGAGAGAGAAGCACTAGCGATCGTCTGGGCGACCAATAAATTTCGCGGCTATATTGAAGGCGCAGACTTAACCCTTTTAACGGACCACCAGCCATTAAGGTGGCTAATGATGATCAAGTCACCTACTGGGCGCTTGGCACGATGGGCGTTACAACTTCAGCCATACAATATTCAAATAAAGTATATTTCAGGGAGAACGAATAGTGTAGCCGATACATTATCACGCCCGCCAATTGAATCCTGTGACATATGCTACACAGAAGTCGCGATTCCAACCCGTGGAAGCCAAGAAATTCGTCAAGAACAACTAAAAGATGATAAAATTAAAATTATTTTAGAAGCACTTGAGAGCACCGATGGTACTGAAGGTGAAAAATATGCCAATGAGGGATACATTGTGACTCATGGTGTATTATACAAGTATACAGATACTGAAGAAGCAGCGCTAGTAGTTCCAGACCAAGAAATAGAAACAATCATGAAAGCCCTTCATGATTCCCCTACTGCTGGACACTACGGAGTTGACAAAACCTTATCAAGGATAAGTTCAAAATTCTATTGGGATAAGATGTACTCTACGGTTCAGAAATATGTCAAAGAGGGTGACAAGTGTCAGCGATATAAGCCAAGTAATCTACGACCAATGGGACTTTACAAAACCACAGCAAGCAATCAAAGATTCGAGGCACTCTCTATAGACCTTTTTGGATCATTACCTGTCAGCAATGGCAACAAATGGATATTTGTAGTAGAAGACACAACTAGCAGATGGGTAGAACTTTTCCCTCTTACTGAAGCAACAGCGGAAAAATGTTCAAATGTTTTGTTACACGAAATCTTCCTACGATACGGAATCCCAAGAAGAGTAATTAGCGACAATGGTCCACAATTTATCGCTGCAATAATGCAGTATTTAACTACACGTCTCGGAATAGATCAGATGCTTACACCGGTATATCATCCACAGCCCAACATGGTGGAACGCAAGAACCGTGACCTAAAAACACAGTTGGCGATCCTCGTTGAAAATCAACATGACACATGGTCACAACACCTATCATCCATTCGTTTCGCGATGAATTCTGCAGTCTGTTCTACAACTGGACAAACAGCAGCTTATATTACTTTTGGACGCGAGCTGCAGGCACCAATACATATCTCCCATGATCTCAGTAGCAGCATTGATGATCCGAATTTCGACTCTACAATACTTCCTGTCCTAAGAGAACTACCCAACATCTTGGAAACAGTATCCAAGTTAGAAGATGACAACAAAAACAAACATGTGCAGTACGCTAATCGAAGGCGCCAAAAGGCTCCAGAATATAAACTCGGGGATGAAGTCCTAATTACAACACACGTTCTTAGTAACGCAGGCAAAACAATAACATCCAAATTTGCACCTAGGCGAGATGGTCCATATATCATTATACGGCGATTCAGCGAAACACTTTTCCAAATTGCTGAAGCGGATAAGTTAGATGTACCTCTTGGAACCTATCATGTGTCTGCTCTAACTCCATTCCGAGCGAAGGACGCATCCACAATAAATAAGCCAATACGACCCATAAGAAGGAGGGGACGACCTTCCAACCGACGCTGACCTGTACAATCGTCGAGACGACTTCATGTCCAGAGGGGGAGATTGTAGCACAGCTATTATTTTATTATTTTGTTATAAATAAATTATTAATTGTTTTGTGAATTATTTAACATTATTTCAGTTTTAATTAACATTTAAATTTATGTACCAAATAAAAAATAATGATGTGACAACATTTAAATTTATGTACCAAACAAAATATAATGATGTGGCAACTCTCAACTTTTATTTGTGTCGCATCATATAATTCACACTCACTTCAAGTACCAAATTACTCTAATAGAAGAATAAAATTTTATTATATTGTGAAAAAATCCACGTAAACCGTTGTTAGTGTTTTATTTAGAGAACAGCTTTTACAAGTTTACGCTCCGATTAAAAGGAATCACTCATACGTTTCGACCAAGACTTGGCCTTTCGTAAGTGATTGGAGGTTTAAGTTTATTCGTGTGTCTTCGACCAAGTTTTGGTCTTTTCACATAAATCAAAACCAATTTTCACAAGTTTCATCGAGAGGACGAATTTTCCCTCTACATACTATATTTATCATGAATAAATGAAAATGCATATATTTTTTAGTTCTTTTTTCTGTTTTCGGAATTTTTTTCTTTTTCAAACAAACTATAAAGGGATTAGGCCTAATGGGGATACCCTTAAAAAAACGCGCCCCGCTTGGTGGTGAGGAAAAATATAAATGAAATTTATATCGTTCAGCAATATTTTTATTTGTTTATTTTAAATGGGGAGATGGTAACCCTAAGCGAAATGCTCCTTCTCTTTGTGTTGATTCATAATATACACCATGGCAACCGTATGAGAGCTTTAACCCATTTACTACCACTGTACCCGCTTGGGTACAGAAAATTGAACACCTTTAAGATTTTACCGTTGCTGTTTTTCAAATTTGTTTTGATGAAATTTGAACTTTTTTTCTTTGTTGATATGGTTTTAATAAGTAGGCGTGCAATTTACTGTAAAAAATATAAAGCGATAGTTTTTTTTACTGCATCGTCTTAGATGCAATTTCGTTTTTCTCGAATTTTCGGAAGTTGGTCTCTATTTTGCATTGCAAAAATAATTTGTTTTATCAATTTTCTATTTATTTCTTTGGAAAAGGATCAAAAACGAATAATAAAATCATACAAAAGTCAAAAATAAAGTGTTCATTTGTTTTAACGCTAGGTAAGCACGCCTAAAATTAGGTGTACCCGCTTGGGTACAATGGGAAAATCTGACATTTTTTTTTTTTTAGAATGAATTTCAAAGCTTTCTCGTCATCATTATTTTATGGAAGGAGATTCGATAATCTTCCAGATGCAACCAATGCAATCGAAGAAGATGATCATAACGCTGCGTTTGACATTACATTTATACCACCAGATGCAGATTATAACACAGACGAGGAGGAAATAGAACCGGAAAATTTAGAAAATGACCACATACCCAATGACGTTCCAGGTAACGTTCAAATTTTCATAAGGGATGAGGATTTCGATAGCGAGGATGAAGTTCCTTTATCAGTCATTAGAGCTTCAAAAACAGAGCAATCTCAAACCCAACCACACTGGTCCAAAAGAGATGCTAATATGACGATGAACTGTTCTGATAACTTCAAAATAAGCAAAATGAATATGAAGTGTGATTTAGACAATAAATCTAAACTCAAAATATTTGAAATGCTATTTGATAATGAAGTAAAAGAATTGATTTTGAATCAAACTAGACTTTATGCTTCTCAACATAACCACCATAGCCTCAATTTCCAAAAAGAAGAGTTGGAAATTTTCATTGGAATTATGTTCTATAGCGGTTACCATTCAATGCCCAGGGAGTCCATGTATTGGAAAATGGATGAAGACACAAGAACCGCATTGGTAGCAAACAACATGCCGCGAAATCGTTTTTATGAGATAAAAAAATATATCCATTTCGCAAATAACAATCGACTAGATGCTCAAGACAAAATGGCTAAGCTCAGACCTCTTATGAATCTTCTGTGCCAAAAATATCAGCAATGGGGCTTCATGCACGAAAAATTATCCGTTGATGAAGCCATGATAAAATATTTTGGCCACCATTCTTCAAAACAGTTCATAAGAGGAAAACCTGTTCGTTTTGGTTTCAAGAACTGGATGTTGGCAAGTAGTTGTGGCTACCTTTACAACTTTGATACATATTGTGGTGCAAAAAATGTGAACGCTAATTTGTTACAAATGCCACTGGGATCTCGAGTTGTGCTTGAGCTTCTAGAAAAAGTCCAGCTTCCATCTGACCACATAATTTATTTTGACAACTATTTTACTTCTCATGACCTTTTGCGGTTGTTGAGAGAGAAGGGCTTCAGAGCAACTGGAACGGTAAGGGAAAACCGAACAAAGAAATGCCCATTGAAGCTAAAAAAAGAATTCAAAAAGGAGAGACGAGGGCATTTTGAGCACATTTACGACGAAAACAATAATATTCTTTTTGTCAAGTGGTATGATAATAGTGTTGTCACCATGGGCACAAACTTTGGTACCATCCAGCCTATGCATTACGTCAAACGTTGGTCATCAGCAGAAAAAAAAAAATATTCATTCAGCAGCCGAATCTTATTGCGGACTATAATAACGGTATGGGTGGCGTTGACTTACACGATCAGTGTGTCAATGTTTACAAAATCAAAATTCGAGGCAAAAAGTGGTGGTGGCCGCTTTTTACGTCCATGCTAAGCTCAACGTTGGTGCACGCTTGGAAACTTTATAAAGAGGCAGCAAATTCCCAAGATGACTTGCTATCTTTTCAAAGAGATATCGCTCGATATTATCTTAGAAGATATACCATTCTACAACCCTCGACATCAAAAAGATCCATATGTGCAAGCGTTGCTTTGACTGAAAGTCACCATTTTCCTAAGAGAATTGAAAAGCCTCTTAGATGTAAAGTATGTCACATGAGAGTCAGATGGGTTTGTGAGTTGTGCAACATAGTTCTGTGTGTCGAAAAAGATTGTTTTAAACAATTTCATTTAAAAAATTAGTAATCATATGTTCCCATTGTACCTGTTTGGGTACAGCTTAAAAACAGTAGTTCCTTAATTTTATAAAAAATAAAAAACATATTTTTGTATTCTCTTATCACTATTTAATAAAGTTATGCTACCAAAAATTTGAAATTTTACTTTTAAATGTCTTTGGGAATAAATGGGTTAAAGAGGGACACATTTATGCATGTTATTGCAACCAGACTAAGAGGCAAATGTCCTATCTTCCCTGTACTGACATTTATTCTTGAATAAACTATAGACGAGTTTAAGGCCAGGACAGGAAAGGAGGAAATCTTTGGTAGGACAGTTGGGAAACATAGCCTAGACGATACTACTTCTGGCAATGGACTTAGGCTTGCTGATTTTGTGGCGGGACGAAATATCACCATAGCAAGCAAACCGTTTAATCATTTCAATATACACAAGAGGACATGGCGGTTTCCGGATCATGAAACGCTAGATCAAATTGATCACATTGCGATAGACGTAAGGCATGCCTCCAGTAATCTGGACATCCGAAACTCCCGGATACGGATTACCATCTTGTTGGAGCCAAAATGACCTTTAATGTAATTGCCCGAAAGATGGACAACGAGCACATACCTTTAGCAGCAGTTATCGATCCAAATTAGGCCGTAGATGATGATAATTTCTTTGTGATCGGGAATCCGCGGGAGAAGGTAGAGGCTATAGGAGTGACTTTCCAGGTACAAGGCGAATCATTGGTCCGAATCACGAACTGGAAATAATGAACTGGCATTTCGAGGGCTCGGGTTACACTCAGTTCAGTGACGAGAATATGGCAAATAATGCCATCGCCGACGATAAGATACTACCCCCGTTGACTTCGAAGGAAGAGCTCCAAACGATCTTCGAATCACTTAGAAGTAAGAATTCAGTGGGAACCGATGAAATACCGAACATTGTGCTTCGACATCTCCCGCCTTAAGCGGTACATTTATACCACCCTGTTTAATAATGCCCATTATCCAGCGCATTGGAAACTACGGTGGTACACTCCATCACCCAAGGGGATAAATACACATCCAGTCCGGCGAATCTCCGGTCTATAAGACTTCTTCTTTAATATCAGTAAGGTGTTCGAGAAAGTGGATGGGTTAAGGACAAAAATACAGTTCCGGATAATCAATTCGGTTTCAAGGCGAAGCATGATGTTATTCATGCGGCGTGTAAACTGGTTTCTGTTCACTGGTGCAAGAACCAGTGCACGGATGCCAGCCTTCGGTACTGTGTGGTTAGAGGGAATCTTCTTCAAGCTGAGCAGGCTAGGCATTAGTAAACCACTTCTGTATATTATTTTGAATACCACCTTGATCAAAAAGTTCCAGGAATAACCACCGTGTGGCGTTCTTTTTTGTTAAGTTGATAAATCTGTTGTTGACGTTTGCAAAAGTTACGTAGCCAAGAGTTCATCTATAAATGTGTGTTGGCGATTTTTTACAATTTTAGAAATGGATTTAAATTTACAACAACGAACTTGTATTCAATTTTGCGTAAAAGTGTTTCGGCAACGATTCTCTAAAGAAAATGGTCGTTTGCCAGTGGCACGAGCGGTTCAAAAGTGGTCGTGAGTCAGTCGAAGATGATGAAAGCAGTGGCAGACCATCGACATCGAAAACCGACGAAAACATTGATGGAGTAAAAGAAATGTTAGTCAGTAACCGCAAATTAGCCATCAGAGAGATAGCGGAGGAATTGAACATTGCCTATGGATCCGTCCAAGACATTTTGGTTAATGATTTGGGTTTCCGTCGTGTAACTGTAAAGTTGGTGCCAAAAGACCTCATTTCATGCAGAAAAGAGACCGTGTTGACATCGCAAAAGAGATGATTTGCGAGGCTGAATCCGGTCCCACATTCATCAAAAGGATCATTACTGGAGACGAGACGTGGATTTATGAGTATGACACGCAACCCAGGCATCAGGCAAGTGAATGGCGTTCACCAAATGAGCCGAGACCAAAAAAACCACCGTGTACGTGGTTCACGGTGTAGTGCATCATGAATTTTTGCCAGAAGGCCAGACAGTAAACAAATAGACCAGAATTGTAGATTTTGCACCATGATAATTCACCGTCGCACAGTGCCATCATTATTCGTAATTTTTTGACGAAAAATGCAACAAATACCATCCAACAGCCACCGAATTCACCTGATTTGGCTCCCTGTGACTTCTTTCTGTGAGAGGAAGTAATGGAAAAATCGCAGGAAGCACTGATGGACATACCGAAAACCGAATATAAAAAATGTTTCGAGGATTGGGTCAAGTGTGTTGCAGTCGATGGGCATTACTTTGAAGGGGATAATATAGATTTAGATGAATAAACTTATATTTTTAATTTTCTGAATAAATTCCGGGAACTCAAAGTGGTATGCTACAGATAGACAGTTCATCGTGAAAAGTGGTGATGTGACTTCTGCGGGAACATGTACTCGTAACATTAAAAACGGTCTGCCTATGCTTGTATTTTGATGTGTGGTGTGGTTCAACATGAAAGCAAGTTTATTGGAAAAGATTCGGGTATTTGAGAGGCTGTGTCTTCACTTGATTTGATTTGCGGCCCGGGTCATTCCCGGACAGATTTATTAAGCTTATTGCAAGCAAACATATACTTAAAACTAACATTTTCACTTAAAAACTAAAGAGTGGGAGCGGTTAAAGAAAGTTAGGACGTGAGGCATAGGTGGAAATAAGTATGTTCTTGAGGGAGAGTTTGCTGAGATGGTAGTCGAAGAGAGGCAGAACATCGTTAACTTCGCGAAGCATCCTAGACATTGGCTCCAGGTGTCCGTAATTCGTTCTGTGAAGATTGAGCCGGAAAAGTGGCACAGGCCTAAGATTGCGGGGATTGGTGTTAAAAGAAATAAGTTGAAGTAAGGAAGGACAATCGATATTACAAACTAAAATTTGATGAATAAAAAGAATGTCGGCAACTTTTCGGCGTATAGAAAGGGGTTGTAAATTTATAAGTTTCAGCCGGTCAGTGTAAGGTGGTAAGTTTTGGCTATCATCCCAGGGAAGACCACGTAAAGCAAAGCGTAAAAACCTGCGTTGAACAGCTTCTATCTGGAGGATGTGAGTTCTGTAGTAGGGTGACCAAACTTGGCTGGCATATTCAAGAAGAGGCCTAACAAAGGTTATGTAAAGAGATTTGGTAACATAAGGATTGGAAAACTCCTTAGACCAGCGCTTGATAAAACCAAGGGCAGAGTTGGCTTTTTTTATTATACTATCAATGTGAGAACGGAAATTGAGTTCCTTGTCGCAGATAACACCTAAATCACGCAACTCATTCACTTATTGACGTTAAGCTCAAGAAAATTCTTCTGACACCACGTACAAAACCTGTCTAGATCTTGCTGCAGAAGTAGGCTGTCTGAGGAAGATGATATATATCTAAATATTTTCATATCATCTGCGTAAACAGATATGTATGAATTTTTAATGATACAAGCAACATCATTAATGGTCAGAATAAATAATAAGGGGCCAAGGTGGCTGCCTTGGGGGACACCAGAGGAGGCTTTAATTGGGTCAGAAACCATGGACCTAAATAGAACATAGTAAAGTCGTTCACTTAAATAGGATTGAACCGAAGTTATAAAGTTTATCTGGAAACCAAGAGCCTTTAATTTTAGAAGGATTATATCATGAGAAATTCTATCAAAGGCTTTGCTGAAATCGGTAGCAATCACATCAACTTCATTTCCAGATTCCAGTGCACATAAAATGCTTGATACGAATTCCGTTAAGTTGGTGGTCGTAGATCTGCCTTTGAAAAATCCGTGCTGGTTTGGGGAAACAATAGATTTACAATGGAAAAGCATTATGTCATAGATAATGCTCTCAAAAAGCTTAGGTATGCAGGACAACTTAACAATTGGTCGATAGTTGGAAATATCGTCTTTTCTACCTTTTTTATGTAGGGGAATAATAAACGACCTTTTCCAGGTTGATGGAAATAATCCCTGGGTGATAGAAAGCTGAAAGAGAGCTGTAAGTAGTTGGGCTAGATGCATTTGACATTTCTTTAAAAATATAGGGGGAAGATCATCAGGGCCAGCAGAATAATCATCTTTGAGTTTTATTATTTTATCTCTAACTTGCTCTAAAGTTATAGACACCGATTCCAAAGTTGTTTGTGGGCAGCTGTTTAAGTAGGAAAAGTAAGAATGGTCTAGCTCTTGGGAATGGATGGCGGACGCTTGGCCAAAAAAGATTGCGAAGAGATTTGCAATAATTTGGGAATCGCCCAAGGACCTATCAAGAAAATTTAGGGATGATGGATAGTTATCCGATTTGCTTTTAGTTTTGATGAACTGAAAGTATCTTTTGGGGTCGGAAATGAGTGTGTGGTCCATTCGGTTTAAATAGTTGTTATAGAGAGTTTGGCAAAGTACAGAGAAATTAATTTGGGCAGACTGGTAGTAGAAGAAATCGGTGTCGGAACGCGATTTTAAGTAAGAATACCAGAGCTTATTTCTCTTGTTACGAAGAGATCGCAGCTCTTTATTATACCAGGGTGGTGACGATGAGGGATTCCTTTTGGGTAAAAAAGGCACAGATTGGGAGAGACATTTTAAAATTTCGGTATAAAAGGATGCAAGAGCATCGTTAACCGTAAGGTTAGGGTTATTGTAGAGAAAGTTAAAATTGACCATACTGAGGAGGTTGTTCAGTTTGGCGTAGTTAGCCCTATGAAAATTAAAACTGTAAGAATATTCATAGGAAACGGGATTAAGACCATTGTCATATGTCAGCGTAAGAGAAAGGGGAGGGTGGTAACTATCCAACTTAGAAAGCAGATGTTTACTTTCTAAAACGACGCAGTTATCTGTATCAGTGGCGAAGACTAGGTCGAGTTGTCTGCCGATGTTATTGGTGACACCACTTAATTGATATAGACCAGAGTCAGTTAGGCAGTCGATGAAAAGATTCTCTTTATCAGAGGTAGGATTTGTTGCAGTATAGTAGCACTGATCAGTCTGAGTCCATAGAAGCTTAGGTAGATTAAAATCACCTAAAAAAATAACAAGGTCATTGGGATCAGCAGCATTAAAAATGCAGTCGATTGCATCAACAGCTAGCTGGTAACCTTGAATTGGTTGAGAGGGGCGAATATAGCAGCAACAAATATATAGGTTGCGTTTGCAAATAGGAATTCTAGCGCAAACGAATTCGAAGAATGCAGTGGACGATTTTTTAAAGGGTCTAGACTCGAGACGAAAGTGTATAGCTAGAAGTACACCACGGCCATATAAATTCTCCTCTTTATCTAGACCATCGTCACGGTGTAAATCGAAGTCTTGGGACAATAATTCATTATTCTTAATATCAGGGGTGAGATTGGTTTCTGTGAGGGCAAAGATGTCGTATGGCAGAATCTGCGAATTAAGATATATAGCAGAAATCTTAGTTCGTAATCCTCTTACGTTTTGATAATACAGGGACAGATATTTGGGAGGCTTCGGCAAAGAATTGAGTGGTGGGTTAGGAGCGATGGTAGTTTTTGAAACTAGACCGTGCTCTCTGGAGGTGTAGTATTCGTTTGGAGCTAACATGAGACGCGAAAGAAGAGAGATCATTAGCCACGTCATCAGGAGTCATATCTAACTGCTCATGAAAACGTATAAAAAGTTGCCGCAGATCATTATGATTAGTGGGGAGGCCTTCTTGCAGAATGGAAACCATTGCATTGGTTTTCGTTATACCGTCGATACAGACAGAGTCAGGCTTATCATGTAGGTAGGCGAGATATAAGGGAACATTGTCATATAATCTGCGGTCTCTTAAACGAGAGAGAACATATCGGCCATCTTCCCCAGAATCGATAAGGTGCTTGGTTAACTTTGCCTTTGGAGGAAGAATGGGGTCTAAAAAAGAAGGTGGTGTGGTATTAGGGTGGGAGTCTAGCTTAGAACATGGGGAGGGATTTAAAATATGGGAGCGAATAAAGTTGGGGTATGCCATTTTTGTATGAGTGGAATGAGGAGATGTTGGGTTTTGTAAATGACTGGGAGGAGGATCTAGATTGAAAGGTACGCGTTTAGGAATTGAGTTGGACGCGGTGGAAGAACGTTTTGTAAATACGCGATTGGCAGTATGAATTGAAGGAGGAGTGAAGACAGGAAATGTCCCAACTTTAAAACTCCAATTTGCATCAGGAGTTTGTTTGTTAGGAGTTGGGTTTTTTTTGGAAGAGTTAGGCTTCGGTATAGGGTTAGACTTAAAATTAACATTATTCTGTTTTTTAGATTTAGTGGATTTTGAGGTAAAGGTGGTATCCTTGCGATGTTTGTTGTTTCCTCTATTCGGTTTAATTCTTTCCATAGTTAATCCACCCAGATTGATGACGTCGGAAGCAGGGTTGATAAACATCCATTCATATTTTGACGGGATACTTACCTTGAAGGTGTTGGTGGAGATCTTACGGCAGTTGCTGACATCTATTTTAAATTTAGATTTGAAGAGACTAGTTAGCCTGTTTCGATCGAGGAGAGTACCTCTTATTAAAAAGGCAACTGACTCAGCTTTGTTGAAATTGTTCAACTTTTTTATTCTCGTGTTCCACTCCGAAAGTGTCCATAAGATTCCGAATCTTGAGATTGTGGGTTCAGGAGTTGGTGTAGTAGCATCGTTTACCGAAGAGGGTTGTGGTGGAGAAGAAGATGCTCCAGGAGTTACTGGTGGTTCCATAACTGTAGATTCAAGCATCTCAGTAAGAAGCGAGGTGTTGTATGATGTAGTCGGTGGGGGCTGGGATTGCACCGGTATATCTTCGATTTTACTGGAAGTTATCCCGATGTGATCAGCAATTTCGATTAACAGCGCGCGTGATTCGGTTATCTCGTTGCTTAAATCGCTTATTTGGTACATGATGTTTATGAGCAACTGATCATTATTAGGCGGAGAGGGAACGCTGCGCTTCTGGATGTGCTTTGAAGATGAAAATCGAGGGAAGACCGTAGAGAACTTAAAGAGTCGTTATTGTGGGGATGTAAGATTTTATTATTGATTTAATACTATGGGATAGAAAATTTTTTGAATCTTCACTAAAGTCATGTTTGTCATTTCGTTTTATTAAGTCACTGTTTTGAGCCAACTGCATGGATAAGCTTCTAAATTGAGTCTTGTTATAGATTGCAGATTGCTCGAGTGAAATTGACAAATCTTCAACTGATTTCAGAAGGTCATCATATTTTGTAAATTGGTTTTGCATTGATTTCAAGGCATGATTGTTTTCTGCCGCAAAGTTACTGACCGAATCACTGAGACACTTAATAGCAAGTAATATGTGGGACGGAGTGATGTCCTTGCACTCACCACAATAAAACAAAAAGTTGTTTTTAAAATCTTTTAGGTACGCGATGGATCTTTTACTCAAGCCAATGCAATGGGCATGGAATGACTTGCTACAAAGACCACTGCAGATCACCATAACAGCATTTAGGTCACTTGTTAGGGAGCAATTCACACTTCCACATAATTCAGACATGATGACGATGATTGAGTTAGGGTAGGTCAGTTGAGAAATTATAAAACACAAAAGGCGGTGAATGAGAATTGGGTTAGTTGTTAATTTCACTTTAATAAACAAATCGAGTCAGCAAAATACAACAAAAGGCGATGACCGAGAAATGGGTTGTGCGAATTATTGCAATTAGGCAGGAAAAAAATTAAATGGAAATAAATTAGCAGAGCGAAATTTAAACACGTCTGAAATTACAAATAGGTTTGTGAAGACTTATATAGAACACCAGAGTCTGAGTACATAAAATTCTATCTTAATGAGGTCTTGTACAATAAGGCGAACCTAGTAAGAGTGGACAATTTCGTCATTAAGTTGACTCGAAGGCACGTTGCAAGAGTAATGACCTCATCGAACAACCTGATATCCGGGGCTTACTACCCCAATTATATGTATCACGGGAGAGTTCGCTTTGACGGCTTTATTCCTCCGGAAGCGTTCTCTATTTAGATAGCAATGGTCTGATCCAGGAAAAATTGGCGGTGCCGCTAATCTTCCACGTCGCTTGAACAACTAAACTACGACAGAGACGTCGTACATGGCAGTGCGGAGCATCTCCGGTTCAGTAGGGCGATAGGGATTCGCCACATGAGGGCTTTTGGTAGCTTGTTGAAGCAGAAGAAGCTTCATCGTCGAGTTCCTCCAGTACTAGGTAGCTCCATAGGAAGCAAAGTTGGTCAGCCTAATTTTTTAGCCCTGGCCGGCTTAAATAGATTTAGGTAGGATTAAGTTAGATTTAGGAAAAAAACAATATATAAAAAATACAAAAAAAATTTTAAATTAACAAAAGAAATGGGTGACAACTTTTCGAAAAAATGGGGTAATCCATACGCGAAAAAATCATGTTATTGCATCAAACATTATATGATGTAAATGATAAATATGAGTACAATAGAATAAGTAGGTTAAGATTTATTTTATACCTAATGGTTTTAGTTTTAATTTTTTTTACATGTACCTACTAAGTTCTTTTTGCATAAAAAAATAAGTTTTTCTTAGTTTTAATTGTAATAAATATTAAAATAGGAATACTGTAAGAAAGGTCGAAAGACGTAGTTTAAGTCTGAAATGAAATGAAAAAACAAAGTGATAGTAGACTGACTTCCAAATCGGGAGGTTCGGTGTTCAAATCCCAACGGCGTCCAAAAGACATTAATTTTATTAGTTAACAAATTTAGTTGGATGAAACCCATTGCGCAAAGTAACCACTGACCCCAAACATATTTATTTCTCTCTATCCCATTTTCTCAAAAAAATTTAAAAAGGCTGTGGCATTATAAAGTGTATTCATACCCACTTGAGAGTTAAATACTTGAAGGAATTGTGCGAAGCTCACAGGCCAATACTAGAGGCACAAAACTCCAGTCATTGGAGCGTTTGTGGCTCTTAAAGCAAAACCAGCAAAAATGGGTTTAGTGGTAATTGAGAGTAAAATAACATACTCAGCGCGTTACAGCGGTGAACTACAAATTTGAAGTTATAAAGAGTTTATCAATCTGCGCTCCGCTGTAAATTAATCCCAGAAGCGAATCGAATAATAGCTATTTTTACTCATTGTTTCTTTAGACTTAAAAAAACAAATGAGCAATATGTCCCTCTCACGAAGAACGAAGATATCACTTTGGAGTCTTCCTTATCACCCTAGTCCTAGTGAATTGCGCGGAAGTTCATCAAAGTGGATGAAAATGTGTGTTGTTGCTTCGAGAGAATTTCGGTTCCGTCAGCATTAACGGAGCTTATGCAAGAAGATGCAATGCCAGAAGAAATTCGTGATCTCTGGTGGCTGGGACATGTTGAGCTGAAGAACACCACCGCCCTGGACTGCAGCGTGTTTGAGTCCGTTCTGGAAAAATAATACGATGCCATGACTTCGCCTTATGTGGTGCACACGAACTTTATGTGCGCAGTTGGAGTCGAGCGCTAAATACAGAGGGAAAGAAAATACCGAAGTTGGGGATTAGTGTGGAATTGACCCAAAATTATGATTAAGATGATTGAAAAAACTGGGCACTTCTGGCACATCTCCTGGCGAAGAAACCTCCATAATAAAAAATGCCTTAAGATAGGAAATAAGATTGTAAAACGGTGGGTCCTAGCAGTCAGCTGTGAAACCTTCATGGCTATCCTAGTTATGCCATCAGCACAACATTGCCATCATAGAATAACATACAAAATATAATTCGGAGCACTTAGACTTACTTGAGGTGGTGGCGATCCACTGGCGGAACATTTCAGCGATATCAATGGACCCGGACGCACATTCTGCTCTATAAATGTGTAAATAAGTTCTGGAACTGTGTCTGAAAAATTCAAATAAATTGTGTTAATAGACAGCTCCTGACGATTTGATATTTCTGTGAAAAATTAAATAAATAAGTTCTTTATACAATGAATTCATAGATAAATATATGCGTAGTAATATATTTAAGTATGTTTCATATAAGTGGAAAGGTTTGATAGAGATATTACTGATATTCTAATTCCTCTATCTGAGGCTCTCAAAATTTAATCGAAGCACAAGAATCTTCATGAAAGGATACCTGGAGGTTTAGAGAAATACCAAACAGTAGCATGTATCCACTGTCAACTTGTGGCTGGTGCCTAATCAAGTATTTTCTGTACTCTACATATAATGCAAATTTGCACCTTAACAATTTTGTCTGGCTTGTTCTTAAAGCGCTTTTTAATACGAGTACCGAAACGACTAAAATAATGTCCGGTGCAGGAAATCCTCTTGACTGGTCGGTCATCGATTTAGATGTTGTTTTAAATCCTTTCTAAAAAACTGATTCGATTCAATTGTATTCGTCATCCAATAAGAGCTGTCATTTTAAATCAATAGGAAAGCGCAACATTTAAGCTCTGCCTACAAATAGTCATTCTTTTGGAGAAATTCTTCTTTATGTTTTCCCATATTTGGGACTGTAATAACAGCTCTGGTATTTGCTTTGTCTGCATGAATCATTGATGGAGCATAGGTGTAGACCCAAATTGAAAAGTCTAGTGGTGTTAAATCAATTGAAGTCTCTATTTTTAGAAATAACTCGTCCAGCAAATTTGTCTCAAAATAGAGCCATTGTTTCACCAACTCTGTGACATGTAGTAACGTCCTTCTGAAAATAATGGTTATTCACGACAAGAACTTCAATTTCGGGCAAAAACAAATTCAGTCAATGTCGTTCGATAACACAATCAATTCCTTGAAACGGTCGTACAATATAGCTCAATGACACCGCAAGCCCAAACATCGTATCAAACTGTTAATCCCTGTGGATGGAGAGGATGTTTCCCTATTTCTTTTGGGTTTTCAGAGCCCCAAATGCGATAGTGTTGTTGGTTTACGTACCAAGAAAAATGGAAATAAGCCTCATCACTCAGAATAATTTTGTAATCTAAGAATAATCATGATCTCGCTTATTCATTTCCAGCACTCAATCAGCGAAAGCACTGCATTGTGCTTGGTTTGCTGGCTTCAAATCTTGTGTCAACTGGACCTTATAAGCATGTAGGCCAGGATCTTTATTCAAAATGCGATGCAAAGTGGTTGTGGATAGGCCCAATTCCAATTTCCACTCACACATTTTCAGCGGACCTTGCCATACGAACACGAGTTGGAGTTTTCAAATCACTAACTTGGTCAAAATGATCAAATTTATCGATTAAATTCACTATAACTGTGCAAGAAGGCGTTTGATGATGATCAAAAGTAGTACGAAAAGCTTCTGCGATATTTTCACCGTTTTTCACTATTTCAGCACGTTTAGAGAATATAAAGCGATCCATATTTAATAACCTCCTAGTCCTTACTTATCAAAAGTCATTAGAATAATAGTTGAATGCTGCCAGTGCAACAATGGCGCGAAATTTATAATTTTTTGTTGGATAACCCTCTATTTGCATACATCCACAGAAAATAAGTTAATCCCCTCTGTAGCCAATTTTAAAGTGAATTCATAGGCCACTCCTGGTGTCACGTAAAAATTTAGAGGCGAACTTGGCCAGAAAAGAGAAAGTTGTGCTTCATTATATTCTCCTTATCGCCTCCTCTGCAATACTTGTAAATGCATATCTTACGTTGGCATTTGATTTAGTTACAATTTGTTTAAGCACAATATTTAGCAGAGTACATGATAGCGTATCGCTTTGGCGTAAGCGTTTTCCAACATCGAAGTGATTAGAGAATGAACGTTTTTCTATAACTGAGCAGCGAGATCCATCCATAATAATCCCGAATATCGGGATGAGTTTTGTAGGAATATTAAGCGTTGATGTGTTATCTTGTCTCCATAAAGCTTAAGAATGTTACCTTTATGTCGAGAAACAGATATTATGGAATACTCAGGTCTTTTTCAAAATCTATTGGAGCGTAAATATCATGTCAATATTTCTCTGCCAAGGCAAAATACGACACCTAAGAATGACTTACAACGGCGAGCAAAACCGGTCAAATAACTGTAAAAATTCTCACAATCTTTTGTAATTCATTTATTTATGTACGATGACTTTTAGGTTTTCCATTGATGTAGTTTAATTGCTAATGTTACACAAGATAATAAAAAAAAATATTCTACTTAAATAGCGGAAACAAAAAGTAACAAAAAAAAATTAAATGCTCGCATTCGTCCACTTTTGCACGTTTCGTTTGTGGCTCCAAGAATGCATTTGTACACAGCGCAGGCGAAGGGAAATTAGGGAGCAAAAAAAGAGAGATACCGATGTACATTAGTCTTAAATGTTTTCAAGTTAGGCAGGGCATTCCATAAGTGAGTCGCACGGCTTAAGAACGAATCACAATATTTCAGAGTACGTCCGATGAGCATTCATACCCGCAATAGGGGGCGGAATGCAAGTGGCGACTTCAATGGAACGCTGGTGGTGCAAATAACAATAAAACAAAGTGAGACAGGAGACACTAAGTCGATGTTCGAGGGTATTAATTGACTGGCTGAGATTAGTATCGCCTATAAGTTCTATCGCATCGGTTTTGAATCCTATTTACATAGCAAGTGCAGAGATGTTTAAGGAGCACCTAACCAGATGTGGGCATTGTACTCCTATTTTGGGAGGATGGGTGAAATATTTCTGATATCGCTTAAGGAAACCTAGACATATCGAAGCATTTTTGAGACATCAAATATGTGGTCATTCCAACGTAAATTGTCACTGGCACACACTGGCTGGATGTTTGGATTTCGCTTTATCGACAGCAGACAACATAGTGTCTCGGAAGCATTAAAATCCACTCTTTTGCAGTTCGCCAATTGGTTATGCTGTTAATATCGAAATTTAATTAGCTTAACATACACTGCCGTTCCCGTTCTAAACACGAAAAGCAGGGACCTGAATCCGGGAATGAATATGAAAAGCAAAAAGTACTGTTAGTAGCAAAGGAATATATTGGATTAGAATTAGCAGACAAGAAACCGTTGACGAAAATTAAAAAGAGTGTCGGAGACAGAACGGAGCCCTGGGGCACACTAGCATTTATTTTGTGAATATCAGACTTGAAACCATCCAAAATAACTTGAATTGAATGTTCTGAAAGGAAGTTTCTAATCTATTGAAGGAAAGATTCATCGATCCCAAAAGCATGAATTTTCAACAAAAGAGCCTGATGACAAACTCTGTCAAATGCCATAGAAATACCAAGTGCAACTATCTTGCTTTCGCCAGATTGATATACATACGCTTTGGTTCCACTTTTCGCTGAGACAGGCCATCAAATCTCCAGTGGACTTCTTGCTACGAAAACCGTACTGCCCGTCATTGAGAAGTTTTCGTGTTTCGAGATATTTCATGACCTGACGGCTTATAGGAGTTTCCATGACCTTGGAAAGAAAGGACGTAAGTGCAATGGGTCTGTAGAAGGAGAGAGAAGAAGATTCGCCTTTTTTAGGGACGGGCTGTTTTCCATCTGCTCAGAATGAATCCTAAAGAGTAGGATCGCTGAAAAAGCTTACGCAATGATTTTACCAGCGAAAGTGGATTCGTCTCATTGAAGATTCAATGCACTCAAGTGTAGGCGCGACAAAGCACAATCTGGAAGTCTTGAGTTGTGTTGTGATGTAGAGTTAAATTTCAGATATTAAATATAGTATAATACATAAAGGGAAAAGAATGAAAAAATTATCGAATGGTTTGGAAGACAACATTTCAGTCCTCATTGGTGAAGATATTTCTTCCAGGAAAATTGTAAAAATAATGAAAACTCATCATTCCACAGTTCTCAAGATAAAGAAAAGACGAAACTTGGAAGCCGTACGACAATGCGGAGGTCACCCAAGGCTGTTATCATATGAAGAGCTAAGACCCTAAAAGAGGCCGCAAAAGCAATAAACCAGGGAGTTAGTGAGTGGACGGCCCAGAGAGCATTTCACACAATTAGACTGGTGTCAGAAATCAAAAAACCGCGTTGTGGTAACGTGTAGTATGGCACGACGAAACGAAAACCAACCGTTTTCAAACAGATGGGGAAGGAATATTATTGGCATTGCCCACATGACACAACTCAAATACATCAGATCAGACAAACAATGAACTACGGGGTGGAAGTCTAAAACAGAACGTGCAAAAGTGGATGAATGTGGGCATTTTTTTTCTTTGTTTTCGTAATTTGAATAGAATAGTTTTTTGGTTTTTATTATTTAGACATAAGCAATTTAACTACACCTTTTCGATAGGTAATAATAATCATATACATAAATGCAGTAAAAACAATTTTGAGGATTTTTACAATTATTCAACCTGTTTTGCTCGCTACCGTACATAACACGTTCCATGTAATGGACGGCTGTATTGTGCACGTGACATTAACGCCACTAATGATGATCTAAGTTGACACCATTTAAGAAATTTTATTTCTATTGGATTGGGGACATTGTGGTTCCCTTAGTGGTGCAGACATGGTCCTAAGGCTTTGGAGAGGAGGTTGTGAATTCTCTTCAAGGGCCATATATCATCTCCATCCGATGTACCATAACTTATGGGTTTTTTTAGTTTAGGTGAATGGTTATCATTATTTTTTTTTTTTCGTCGTCCTTTGTGCTAACATGTTATTTTCCAATGGACAATTCTTGGTCATTTCTGAAGACTTTTGTTCGGACTTTTTAATTTTAGCATCTTGCTATCCTCTGGCAGTACTTTTGTATATAAGGAAGTACCCCTTAATGATTTTTATTGCGTGTTTTTTAGCATAATTTATCTGCTGTGCTGTTGATGAGTATTCTTCGTTCGAACCTTGAGTTGTCTTGCCCTTGTCTTAATGTGTATTGTGGTAATGTTATATAGTCAGTATGTTTGGCCGCACGCACTTTCGGCACTCTTATTCAAACCATTATATGCTGTCATATGCGGCCTTAAATTCGAAAAAGATGTGGAGCGCATCGATTTTTTCCAAGATTTGTCTTAGTATGATGTATGATTCTATGCGATGTTGGTATATAACTGGCGCAATTAAGTAGGTCTCCTTCCTTGTGGATCGGACAAACTGTGCTAAGGTTACATTTTTCAAGCATACTTTCGGCAGACCAAAACTTGGTTTCTCCCGCTGCTTCAAAAAGCTTGGCAGGTAGTACGTACAGCAGGCTTGTTATTTTCCTAAGTTCGGATATTGCTATCATTTTGCTCGGGTGGATAAATCTCTTAATCTTCACCGCCCGGGGCGAATGGTTCATCCTGGGTTGTGATTTGTCTTCAGCATTTAGCAATCTGCAGAAATGGTTTTTGCACATCCTCAGTACAAAATGGGACTCTACTACTGTGTTTCCCTGTTCATATCTATAAGTCTCACAACATAAGTTGCGGGGTTTCTGATGGCTTTTTGGTATCGATGCCACTAGGCTTCGGCACTCGATGTTGGTTGCATAGGGTATCTCGAGAGGTTGAGGAATATGCGATCGGAAAAGTCACTGGCAGTTTGTTTTGATTGCAACCGTTCAACTTTAAATCCCCTCACAGTATTTTTTCGCTATTGTGGTATTTGTGATACCCGTAGATCTACCTTGGCTGCAACGAGGTGGTGGTCCGAGTCTATGTTCGAGGCTCGGAATGCTCGGATGGCCTCAAAACCGTCTTTCTTCCTGTTTTGTCGTTAAAATTAGCTAAGATGATTTATCCTTTATTCTCCGTTTACATCGTCCAAAATTGAGATGCGTATGTTAAAGCTGGGTGAACGCTTGTCGGGTATAATAAGTCTTGAAGTTGAAGCAGAAATATTCTGTCAGAAATATTGCGTTATTCTCGCGCCTCTTAGGCCATCTCACTCTGAATTTATATGCGACCCCGTCATTGTACTTTCCTTGTTGACAAACGACATAATCTAAGTAGTTAAGTTTTCCGCACGTTGGCATGATGACTTAGCAGATGGGTCTACGTACGACTGTTTCATTACTTGTCACCTTCTACTGCCTTTATCAAATTATTAAGAGTTTCCTGAAGGGCTGTCGCGTTATCGCTTATAAGAGCGCTATCATCGGCAGGTATGGGTATCAACTTCGTTTTCTGTGAAATTTGTCATTTCTTTTTCATACGCTTCCGCCGAGGTAATGGTACCACTCGGGATTGTCATTAAATAACGCGTAAAAGACACTCCGTTAAGTGAAACAACAATATATTAAAAAGTGAAATAAACAAATATTTATTAAAAGAGTAACAGACGTTACAAAATGACACGGTTTGCTGACAGATATTTAAAATACAAGAGCGTTACAACACGACTGAGTTCATCGACAGATAGTTCTCAACTCACTCATTCTCATCGTTTCTCCCATAGTCATCACTACACTCGCTTTTAAATTCGTCTGCTCCCGGCGGTAGCAAACACCAAGGCTTTATTTTGTCGGACGCATAGGCAGAGCGATAGTGTCGTTGCTTTCCATGCGACCCCGGTAGATCTTCTACGACATACTGGTCTTTATCTAGTACCTTCATTACATGGAATGGTTTTGCTAACCCTGATTTTTGGTTAACTCTTCTGGCTACTGTCGTCCTCCTTCGGTTATGATGTCATCGTAGCTCATCGCCAATATAACATTATTTTGCAGGATGTCACGTGGTTTGAATTCGAACAATAACTCTCGTGGGGTGCGTGCCGTCGTACTATGCTGAGTTCACTACCCAATGGATCACTCGCAGCATTATTTCGTCCCACCGTTTATCCTTAGCAGTTGATGGTAATAACATTGATAACACAGTTCGATTTGTTCTGTCAACATGACCGTTTACCAGCGGCGTACGTACGGCATTTTGAATGTGTTTGATGTTATTTTCACCGCAATATTTAATAAACGCCTATGAGGTGAATGCGGTTCCTCTGTCAGTTATTATTCGTGAATGAGTCCACAAGAACAAGGATGTACTCGTATCGTTTGCTCTTCGTAAAGGACCCTAGACGGTATACTCGTAAGTGCACTGTTTTAAATGGTACTGGCTCCATGTCATCGTAATAGTATTCACCGTCCTTCTCCCACCTTGGTATTTATTATATGAACATTCCACACATGCTTTAATGTACCCCTTTACGAAATTTTGCATGTGTGGGAACCAAAGAACTAGCCGCAGTTTCTCCGATGTCCTATTCACGCTCAAGTGTCCCGCACTGTCATAATGATCATGGACC
The DNA here is from genome assembly GCA_949129095.1 of Volucella bombylans. NCBI lineage: Eukaryota > Metazoa > Arthropoda > Insecta > Diptera > Syrphidae > Volucella > Volucella bombylans. The sequence goes on along the minus strand of OX422140.1, from coordinate 153,947,824 downwards.
ATTTTTGGTCGCTTTTGGATTGGCCCACAATTTATTATTTTTATGCTTGCGGGTCTCATATTACACATTCAGCACCTTTTCTTCCGTTTGCTTTATGGAGTCATCTTGAATCTGCTTCGCATACAACCAATCACCTTCCTCAATACCTCAATACAATGTTTGCGATTTGCATCGACGCTGGGTAAATTTCGAACGGTGCCCTACCTTAACCGTCCGTGTCTCCCATTCGTTGGCCTGATCGATGCTCAACCATAATATCGAAATCTTGTATACACCACCACCATGTAGCGGTTTTCGGTATCAGCTCCTTTTTATCCATCACTGTTTTAATCGCACTACCATTATTACCTTTATTGGCTCCCCATAGATGCAATATCGAAATCGTTCTAGTGATTCACCACTGCCAACATTTCCAACTCATAATTGTGGAATTTCGTTTCAGTCGATAAGCAAGATCAACTGCAGTATGCCACCACCGGTTTACGGTTGTTGTCATTGCGCTGCATCAGTACCCCTACCAACCCTGTGGATTTCCAATCGGTAGGCCGCTATTAACGGCTGTGTTATGATCCTTTCGTAAAAGTTTTCGCACAGGTTCAGAGAGTAGCGCATAGCCTGGCACAAATTTCCTGAAATAACCTCCCAATCCTAGGAACTGTCAGATTCTGGACCGCTGCAGTTTTGACAGATCCTGGACTGATACCCTTTTCGGACAATCGGTGCCCCAAGAACTCTACACCTTGTTTTAGGAATTTGCATTTGCTTAAATTAAGTGTCAACTTTAATTTGCTTAGTATCTTTAATATTCGATTGAGTCTATTTATCATATCAAATATCGTTCGGCTTCCAATGACAATATTATTTTTTCCTTTATTTTTGCAATCAACCGGCGCATTTTTGAGTCCAAAAGGCATTGGTTTAAATTCGTACAGTTCCTCCGTTGTCACAAATGCCGTATATTTGCGACTCTCCGGTTCAATTGGTATCTGATAGTTGCCGTTATTTAAATCAAGGATCGTGCAATATGAGATTTGCATGGCTTCTTGCAAACGCTCTTCAATATTTGGTGTCGGATATATTTATTTTCTCATATGTCGCTTTATTTTCCTGTAATATATCCACACATGCGTTCGTTGCCGTTTCTCTTCCGAATCAATTCGATAGGACTGGCATACGTTGACTCGCTGATGATATTGTTGTTCATGAGTTCCTTTACCATTGCGGTAATCACCACATTCTTGGGATCTGGTACAGGATATGGTATTTGGATGATTGGCTCCAAAGCGACGTATCCAATTCTAGCTTTATCTCCACCAGGTCCGTTTTCCCAATTTCATGCAGGCCTTTTGCAAATGCCAATTGGCAATCATTCAGCAATGTCAGCAGTTCCAACTTCACCGCATTGTCTGCCACGACACAAGAGACACCGTCAAATTTTATTTCTTGTCTTAGATTTTCTTCTTGAACCGCTTTCGTAAGCGTGAATGGAAACATCATGTGCAGTTCTATTCATTCCCCATACAGGCCAAGCTCTGAATCACCGACCATGAGACGTTTAGTTATTTATTGTTTTCGTCTTCGTTTACGCACTCGATCTTTTTTACCGTCACATTTTTTTCACAATAATCGGGTTCTTTTCGTGGGTGTACTCTCCGGGCATTAAGAAATATAGAAATAAGCTTGGTTGCGCGTACCTCGAAGTCTACTTCTTCTATGCCTTGCCCTCTGCTTATAGGTTTTGAGGCTACTTGTTCTAATTCTCACAGTGCCTCTCCTACTATTGCATTTGCTCTAGCTACGGCGTTCTTAACCTCTTTTTTGCAACGCTCGTACTCAATATGCACTTTGTCGGTTTTACTATTTCAGCTGTACCTATTTTTCTTATTTACCTGATTTATTTCTGATTTACCTTTTTTTCTTACCGACTTTTTCACATCATCGTTCTACCACCACGTTTTTGATGAGCAGGCATCTTGCAACACCGAGTAAAGTTCCTGCACTAACATTACATTTCTCTTCGAAAAATAATGTAGCGATTATGGTAAATTTAGCGCTTCTTTCCTTATTTAAGTTATGCCATTTTACTTTTTCGACAAATGCCGATTTTCGTTAGGTTTCCTCACGAAAAATTTTGTTAGGTATAGGCACATACTACTTACTGTACTTATACATATTATGTTCTTGCCTTAATCCTCTACCTGATTCTACTTATTGAAGCATAAGCCATGGTTGTTATATCGGCCTTGTTTCTGTCCAGAATCACTTGAAGTTGTTCAGTTGAACTCGTTCTGCTAAGTACTAATTCATTCCACATAAAGACATGATTATCATAGTCCTCTATTCCGTGGTTCACATCTAACGCTTACATTTGTCTGAATTATGGGGTCGTTGTGGGTTCCTGTGACTTCTTGCTGATGTCTACTTTTAGCCATGGCTACAATTTTGTATTTTTACTTATTCCCGGAACAATGCTCATAGTAGATATCACTAAAATTTCACCGTTGTGCGAGTAAACCCGAACTATCAATTCAAGACTGTAGGTCCTGCAGTCGATTCCATGGAGTGTGCTTACATTCCACCGACAGAGCCTTCCATCATCGAACATCAACAAGTAAAGTCAATCTTTAAGGCCAGTTCTCCCTGTTTGAGATTAACTCCTTTGTCTAGTGACTACCCTTACGTGGCCTCTAATTAATACCTTGTATCATGACCGTGAATAAGATCTGTGAATAGTTTCTTTTCATAAATTGTCGAATCGCTGTTACGCTCATGATTAACATTGCAATCTGTCCTTATTCTAGAAAAGGACATTTCAAACAAAATACCCGATGGTGTGTCATTCTGTCGGACATTGGTCAATAATACACAAATCGAACTATCCATTCTAATCACTTAACTTATAGAAGTAATGTAAATTTCTTATTAAACAAATTTCACCAACATGCCTCGATTAAAGTCGTCCCATTTTTGGATAGGATCAATTTTTGCTTTCACCGGAATTAGCCGCAATTTGAAACTCAAATCCCTGTGTCAGAGTAAAATTTAAATGCCAAAAACAATGCGAATACTTACCACCCAATTTCAGTTCGGCCATAGCTTGTGCACTTGCCTTGTGGTTGCCAACCAAACATTGATAGACACCCTTATCCTTGCGACCGACGTTCTGCACCATCAGTGATGTCTTCGATAACAGTCGGACACTGCACAAGAGAAAGGCAAACACAATTGAATTCACATTATCTCCAAATACATGTCCAACAACACACTCAAGTTAATGTATGCATCTAAGGAATCTATGCACGCTCCAATGTGAGGTTTAGCAGGATGTCGGATATAGGAATACGGAATACTAGGATACATGTAGGAGGTACTATCCAGAGGACAACTGAGGAAAGTTTGTGTTACTTCATACAGCATAATCGAGTAAGTGGAGCAAAATAAATTGTGGAGCCAAGTGAATGGGCAAGAATACTCGTATAAGGACGACGGACAGACGGAAGGAAGAGGATGGGGTCCGGGGTTAGCATATTACATCAAATCAGTATCAAAAAGCTTTTAAGGTGCAGACGCACACACAAGTAAACAAACACACAATGCCCATTAATGTATTCATGAGCAAGGACAAGTCAGAGAGGACACTTCCCCACGGACATTCAATGTTGATCAAATATCGTCAACATTTGTTTTGCGAACAGCAAACAATATAAAGGAATACGAGTAAATGTGCCTACATAGGCTAGTATGCCTGTGTTTAAGCAGGAATATGTGATTTTATGAAAAAGGAAATAGGTTGACACAAATGTTGACATAGGTTCCGGCTTCAACTATCCAATTCTGACTCTGGTTCTGGTGCTGATTCTGAATAGTTATCGTTCTGGTCGCTTCTCGTCATCTTCATTATTCGAAAGAGCACGAGTATTTTACCTACTCGTGTACGAGTATGAGGGCTGGGAGGGATGCTTGTATGTTCTTACGTCAAAACTCGCCAAAGACCGTACTGGGGGCAGGGGATGAAGGTAAATACAATTTGCGTTCAACAATAACAGTGGAATTGCTAGAGAAATAGGCGGAACGATGACAACAACGTCAATGACAATACATGTGGGTGTTATGGACATACTTTGCTCGTTCCACAACATTTCTGGCATTTCAAAGGCTTGCCAATGCAATGATGTGCTATGTACCATACCGTACTACTCGTTTGGCATCTCATGCTGTGCCGTTCTCTAGTCCGGATCTGAGTCTGTAGATAAAGATTTACACATCATTGAGCGTAATGCTTGCAAATTGCATTCCTTTACCTAAACGCATACACCAACTTGTATAGATACACACGCACACACTATACAACAACAATATCAATTTGCATACAATAGATTGGAAATTCACTCACTTGTCTCGTCTAGTACTGATAAGATTATCCTCCATTACGGGTTTACCATTGTGCAGCCATTCAACGCCATCTGCTGATGATCCCGTCGTTGAGCAATTAAATATTGCAGTACCGCCCGAATTGGCAATTTGTACTTGCGGCAGAATGTGCACCGAAACGTACGATTCAACAATCAATCGAATTTCGATCCTTTGTTCACCAAACTGATTCGATGCCTGACAAATCTGTGGAGATAAGATTTTCCTATTTATTCTTTTCAATTTCAATTCCATATTATGTGGTTTTTGGAAAATGTGTGAAAGATGCCTTAAAGGGACTAACCTAACTCTAACGATGGAAGCAAGGGATGAATTAAGGTTTTATTGATGATCTACCACTATTTGGATAATCTTTGTAATTCATCAAAGTCCCTATTGTGCAATGAATTGCAACATCGATGTCACATTTATACCATAAATGCGGTTCTAGACCCGACTTGTTACTTGAATACCATTGGGCACCGACAGACTCACCACCAACAGAGTTATACGGCTCGACGAATCTTCTCACTGAAGACAAAAAATACGCCTTGCGCAGCCAAACTGAATGCCATCAATGCGACGACGATCGGTGTGAAACAGTCAGTAAGTTCGTAGATTACTCTGCCATAACGCCTGTGTTCAACCGGGCGTTATACACCAAATTTCAGAAAGAAAAACATTTCTGATGTCACCAACCATTCGGCGGACAATAACAAACCTACGACAATGAAAACTATTGTTTATGCAAATGGCTTTCATTCTTTCGTAATGGTCGTTAAAAAACGTAGGCCTTTCTCTCTCACTTCGTGATAAGAGAATATATAAACATTGGATTATTGAGCAATCGATTTGTTAATTTTATTTGAACATTTTCATTTGTTTTATTAATTGTACTTATAAATATATAAACATTTAATTACTTACAAGGTATCTAGGCACATACATATGTATGTAGTAGAAATAAATAAGAGCAAAAAACAATATTAACATAATAATAATAAAAAATAAAAATAAAATGATAGTTTCTTTAAGTTTAAAATTAGTCGACAAAAACTAACAGTTAATTAAAAATCTGTTTATTACAATTAATTTTTTCAAATTAGACGAGCAAAGTTTTTAACATAGGAAGCGAAATAGATTGACGTACTCGTATGTATGTACGTATATTAGTAAGGAATTCCAAAGTCTAATTGTGTGAACAAAAATAAACATTGACTGTTTAAGAATTTGAAATTACGTTCGTTGACATTTCGCGTACGATTTGAATGAGGCAAGCTAAGTTTCTCGAAGAAGAAATATGTTGCTTGTTTAGTTTCTAATAGTGACTTGTTGAGAAAACCGGGAAATGTGGTCATATTTTCGGAGACCATGTACGAGTATGTAACGAAGCACTGCACTAACTCTAGTTTTTTGAACGACAATGCATCAATGTCACTGTAAGTTACTGAGCTTTAGTTTACTATGCAGTCTTTGTCAGGCAATCGCCGTTTAAAAATGTGTGCGAGTTATGCTTCTATTATATTCTACCATTCGTAGTGTCAAACTTTTCCCGCTAAAACGTGTTCATATAGTTTCACAAGTTTAATTTTTTTTTCTCCCGTGAATTTTTCTTACAACTCTCGGAATAAAGACAACTTTCTTTCCCTATCAACGATTTCAACAAGTGATGACAATATGTGGTGATTTCAGGATTAATATGTTGAGAGCAAGCAAACACAAGGAGACTCAGCTTAAGATTAATTTTATTAACAAACTTAATTAACCATTACATGTCATATATACAAATGCATACTTAATTGATACGGAGCTTTCAATATATGTATATCACTCTTTCCAACAACAACAAATAAAATTAGTTCAGTTCCATAATATATGAGGGGGTCACAAGGGATGTAAGTGCAAATTTTATAAAAATGGAGATAAGTGCGTAAATGACCACATGAATGACATTATTTCTTTGGTGCACAAAGGAAACAAGTGTATGCTTGATTGGTAGTGAGATCTATTGGGAAAAATGATAACTACTCATCAGCAAGTATTTCCCAAAACTGTTCTATTGTTAGTTACACCCCTTGTGCTCTGACTCCCTCATATATAATTCATGGACAATTTCATTGTAACATAATTTACTAATAGTAGAAATGTGTTTTTATCACATTCTTTTTATATAGTATTTTGTTTTTTTTTATAATTACTTTCTTTCCTTTAAATTCATTTGTATTTATTTGCTTTTGTTTTTTTTTTTTAAATTCTATCTGACCGGCGGCGGCGGCCCTGTAAAAATCCAAAATCTTCATTGCTATTTCCCTTTCTTTTTATACTTATTTCAATGCCACTAGTAACATTACATGGTGAAAATTCAAATGTTTTTATCTTATCTTTTCGCATCTGTGTTATATCAACAGAACGGTGATAACCGTCTGTGTTAATTACATGCATAACACTTCCTACCTTGCGAACTAAAATACGACTCCAAGCACCTATCTATAAGTATTTACCGATTTGGTTTTATAATATAAAATTCGATTGTTGGTTTTAAATCAAATCGGTTTCTGATGTAAAGATAATCTACTCTGTGGGCATGCATTTTGATTTACGTGTTGATTATATAATTGTTTAGTTCTTGGTTTAATACTATCAATCAATCTTTACGTTTTGTGATTGTTCACAATATCATTAGGCGATGCAAGTGTGGTAGTCGTTGGTGTTGTACGATATTTCAATAGAAGCCGATCCTATAGTTTTTGCATAGCCAAAGGTTTCCCTAGCGATAAATCACCAAACCTCTTCTTTAGACTACTTTTCATTGCTCGGCCATCCTTTTCCGCAATACCATTGGACTGCGAATGATATGCTGGACTTTTCATACACTTAATGCCATTTGAAGTATAAAAAATCAATAAAGCCTTCTGAAGGTTAAAATCTGGCCGTTGTCCGACACAATAGTATTAGGAAGTCCAAAATAATCAAATATTGTTCTTAAGGTAATTATTAGACTTTCAGCAGTTTTATTTTTCATAATCTTGACATCTATCTACTTGCTAAAGCTATCAGCTAATATCAAAAATTCTCTCAAAGAAATTTTTGGACTTCAGCTAAGGTTTTATTGACGTTGAAGTCGGTTTATTACATGTAATATTACATATTTCTCATCCAGATACGCAATCCTCGATATCTTTTTCTACTCCATCCCACCAAACTTATTGACGTGCCAACAATTTCATCGATTCCTAGGTGCCCTTCATGCAGTGCTTCTAATATCCTTGGAACTAACACTGCTGGTATAATCACCCTATCTTTGGCATAAAGACATCCGTTCTCAAAATCTATCTCATTGCGGTCTGTTAAAATACGCATTTAAATGGGGTCGAACAGTATTAGACCACTCGGACTTACTAATTTGCTGTACTTCTTCTAAAATACGATCTTGGTTTGTCCCATGTTGCATTCATTTCAAACTGAAGTCGTCGATAACAAATAGTTTTAAGCTCCGAGCAGCATATTTTTCTAAATTTGTAGGGACCGGTAATGGTAACCAAGAAAGTCCATCCGCATTTGCCATTTGAGACGCTCTCCTATATTTTTTTGTGTACTGGTGAACATACCAAAATCTCTCTTTTAACGGCTGGTGATCACTATAAATAATGAACCGCTTACCATACGTGTATATATTGTATCTGTAAAAATTCTTCACTGAGAATATAATGGCTAGGGCCTGCCAATGGAGTTGGGAATAGTTTTGTTCTGCAACGCTAAGAGCGCTCGAAGCGAACAAAACAGGATGTTCTACACCATCAATAACATGCGAGAGAATGCCTCCTACTCTATATGGACTCCATATGGAATTAAAATCTCCTTCTGCGGATCGTAGTGATCTAACAAATTGTTTTTAATTATAAGGCGATTGCTTTGCTCAAAAGACCGCTTAAAATCGTTTGACCAAACGAAAATGACATTTTCCTTCGTAAGATCATTGCTTGGAAATGAAATTGTTTATTTACTTGCGTTAAATCTTTAATCACTCTCTGCACTGTACTAAGTACACTCATACCTCGCTATACGGCCGCTCTTTTTACGGCATTTCGCTATAACGGCCTACTAATTATGACACTTTTTCGATTTACCGCCAAAAATGTTTCGTTATACGGCCAAAAAACAACGAAAGGAAAAACGAAAGAGAAAACGAAAAAGAACATATTTTTGAACATTGTGCTCGTAAGCGCAAGGTTTACTCGTATTCTTGTTTACTTCTGCTTGCGTTTAGTTTCTGTTTAGATAAAAAAAAAAAACATTGGAAACGTTTAGAAAAATTGTTGGTACGTAATAAAAATTTGTTTTATAAATATTTTCGTTATAAATATATATACATATGTAATTATTTTTTAATAGACAAAATGCCACCGAAACCTTCATCAAATTCGGAGAGTGATGCAAAAAAAAAAGAGAAGCCGAAAATCAGTCATTCTCACTTGTGCTAAAACTCTTTCAATTCATTCTTATGTTTTTTTGCGAATTAAAGCCTCTTCTGTTTGTCGATGCTGCTGATGTTTGGTTTTTTCCTAGCCACTCTTCCGTGATAACCAGCATCATATAGGACATTTATTACAGTGTTAACACTTAATTGGACACCAAATTCATTTTGTATTTCTTTGTGAATTTGCATTTTTTTTTTGCTTCACTTTTTAAAATGCATGGTCGGCCCAATCGCGGAGCACTGAATATATTATTTTTACCAGAATACCTGTCGATTATGCTTTTTAAAATGTAATATGGCCGATCAACGCTTTCAGCAATATACCTAATCGATGCACCACACCTATGCAGATCTAAAATAATTTTCCGCTGATCCATTGGTGTTTCCTTTCCTTTTCGACCCATTTTAAGAAAAAATTACCACTGATCACAAAAACTTTATAATGAAATGTTCTGTTGTTACTTTCTGATTAACAAATATTGAGCCACGCGTACTTTTGGACATATAAATGCAATGTTCGTGAATACTTTCTTAATTTATTTTGTTAAATCATGTGACTTCCCAGTTGTTATTTTTGTTTTGTTTAGTGCGCTCATGTAGAATAAATATATATACTCTTCATTTTCGTAGTCCTACTAGTTTTTGTTCTACATCCGTTTTTTCCGTCACATAGATCGATGGGCGAATAGTTTATGGCGTCACTGTAATTGATACGGACCTTTCAATACATATCAAGGACAAGAAAAAATACGTGACAACTTTAAGCCTCTTTCGTCTTATAACCCCTTCCAAATCAATCGGATATTGGAATACATTTCTAAGAACATTCTCGAGGTTAAGGCCATGCGATCCGGCTACCTTTTAATTAAAGCTTCTAATCTCCTCACCACAAAAAATCCATTATGGCTAAATTTGTCGATTTTATTCCAGTTCAAATAGTCTCACATTTTGGCCTCAACTCCATTCAAGGGAAAATATATTCTAGGCACATAATCAACATAACAGAAGAAGAGTTGTTACATGAATTTAAGAAAAACAAAATTATCGATTTAAAAAATCCTGAAACAAGTTGACAAAAGTTAGTCCCAAAAGGTGCAGCAAACATTACTTTTGATCTTATTCGACGGCCTAGTGATATTAGAATAGGTTTGGTAAATTGCTAGGCCGACGAATATATTCCTAATCCGATAAGGTGGGTTTCTTGCCAAAAATTTGGTCACAGGAAGACCGGTGCACAAATGGTCCAACATGCAAAGTTTGCTGTCTACCTACACCATAACAGCAATGTTCGCAAGTGTGTTGCATTAATTGCAAAGAAAATACTCGTGCATCCTACGACTTATCATGCATAACATTTCTGCGACATAAATCGGTTAATAAAATCAGAATTAACTGGCGCTGCACAGTCGGGGAAGCCTGGCAAATTTATAATGATAATCCTGTTCTACATCAGCTCTCCGCTCCAACAAAATTCCCTACAACTAAACCCTCCATGGCCGAAATTATTAAAAACAGAATTCTTACGATAAGTAGCATCGCTATACAAACCTCTTCACAAAAAACATCAAATTTCCATATTCCCACTCCAACTACACCTACCCCACAACATACTACTCATTCATCGGGAACAATAAAAATAACCGCTCCCGAAACTAATAAAAAATGTTAAAATCAATCTAATGTCAATAATCGAATAAAACCTATACCGAGCCCCGTACCACCAAACATCAATATTCAATCCAATGATCTCTCACATTAAAACTGTCCACACACCCAGAACAATGACTCTGCTGATCGAGTTCCATCTCAGTCAGGCCTCGAGGGGAGCATTCACACAAGTGATTCATACATCTAATAGGCGAAATATATTTACTGCTCTCCAGTGGAATATACAAGGCTATATTAACAACTATGACGAGCCTTGTGTCATATCCCTTCAAGAGACGCACTGCGCGCATGGTTCTACTCCTATTGAACCTAAATCCTACAAAGTATACTTTAACAAATTGCCCCATAACACCACATCAAAGCAAGGCATTGGCCTTTGATAATGAGCAACTGTGCTTTTGATCTATTCCTTGCGTAAGGACACAATATTTTATTTATTATTCTTTTTTGTTTATTTATAATTTCTGTTTTATTTTACACTTCTTTTTTTAACTATTTCAATAATTTTATTTATTAGAATTGATAATAAATTACGCGCTCGTTCGCCGTGACGCTTGCTAAAAGAATGGCCGTTATTTCTTTTTCTTCTTTCATTTCGTTTTTTTCTTATGAAAAGAACGGTACATTTCCATATTTCCATATTACTAAAATTGTTGGCATTGCCTGACAATCATGACATTTACTTATTTTAGGTTACGTAGGCAAGAAATCTGTTACAGTTCGGCCAATCTGACAATCTTTGATTGACCTCAATCAAAACAAGCATAGTACATTACCATTTATACACTACATACTACTCGTATATGAATCTTATACAATTGTAATACAAATACAATATTATACATATACCTATCCTCCTTTTTTTTTAATTATCTAAATTTACAGTTCGAGTGACTCAAAGTATTCAGTGGCCCCGGCAAATGGCGCTTCATCTGGTTCTACCCATTTACGAATTCTTGCAGCCTCTATAATACCATTATACGGTAATTGAGTCAACAACATCGCGCACTACCTAGCGATCATTTGGTAATACTTTGTGAACAACATAAGGTTCACGATATTTTTGTATAAATTTTTTGTTAGTTCCCACTGTAGTGTCTGTATACCTAATGGCCACCAAATCTCCAACAGAGTACGGCCTAGCCGGTCGACTATGCTTTAGAGTATACTGTTGACTGTATTCTTGCGATTTATTGATGCCAGAGAGTGCTCCTGATCTTAAGTCAATCAAATCACGATCAACACTGGCGTTAAATTTTTCATCTATATAGCTGATAATTCATCTACGATGTTACCCCGTTGATCCACCCCAAACAGAACCGGCTTGGCTCTCTTTCGTTGTGCTGTGGATGCTGTTATTTATAGCATATTCAACCGGAGACAGTTTCGGTGACCAATCAGCATGTTGCATAGGTTCAGTCAATTTGCTTAAGATTAACTTCTAAACTTCTTTAGTACTGGTTGAATTTACTGAATAAAGTCGAACATATTTAGTGAATGCATCGACAACAACTAGTATGTGTTTTCGTTTTGAATTAATAGACAGGAGAGAGCCAAAATGACCAATATGAAGTGTATCAAAAGGAACTGGTTTTTTAGGTATGCTATACAAATTGTGTTCGTTTGACCGAGATGGTACTGAATAGATGATACACTTGATACAATTTTGTATAAAATGATTAACTTTATCCCTCATATTTGTAAACCAATAATTTTTACGAATTTTGTCACAGCTTTTATCTATTCCCAAATGACCTATTTTTTCGTGAATCGTACGAATCACATTCTTTTCAATTTCAACCGGGACAACCAACAGTAAGGTATTTAAATTAGTTTTCCGAAAAACCAAACCATCGTATAATTCAAACCCTCCACAACTACTTTTTCTAACTTGTCTCTCAGTGGTCTGGGTGATGTCTACTCAATGCGTCAGAATGTCCCGTAGCTATGATGCCTTATAGAATAATTATAATTTTCCAACTCTAGAGCCCAGTGGACAATTCTCGGATTTACCTGCTTTTTGTTCAAAGTCATCGTAAGCGAATTACAATTCGTAACGATTTTGAAAGGAATTCCTTCCAAATACACTCTAAGATGGCGAAGAGAATAAATTATAGACAGTGTCTCTAATTCGAAACTATGATATGTACTTAGATTCTGCGGGTGAAGTGGTTTTAGAAAAATATGCAGTTGGGTGCAATTTACCATTATCCTGTCGTTACATTAATACGGATCCAAAACCATGACTACTGGCATCGCAATGCGACACTGTTTCACGATTAGGGCTGTAAATTGCCAACACCGGCGCCGTAACTAATCGATCTCGTAATTTATGAAATGCGTTAACACATGCTTCAGAGAAATTGAAGGAACTATCCTTTCGTACGAGTAATAGCAATAATAAAGGTTTTGCTATTTTTGCGAATTAATTTTGCGTACGAATCTACGAAAATATGAAAATAAACCAATAAAGGATTGGAGTTCCTTTTGATTCCTTGGAAGCGGATAGCGTTTAATAGCACGTATATGTGCATCACGTGGTCGAATACCAGCTAAACTGACTAAGTACCCCAGATATTCTTCTTCATTATAACTAAATTTACATTTTTGTAACTTTATTTCCAAGCCCCTTTATAAATACTTAAGACTTCTTTAAGTATTTTTATATGAGATTCAAAATCAACTGTAGCAATCAAAATGTCGTCAGTATATATAATGATCTTATTATCGCCAATCAAGTCTCGGAAAATATTATGAACGTATCGCTGAAAAGTGGCAGGTGCATTCTTCAATTCGAATGGCATCCTCAAATACTCGGATTATCCGTGAGGTGTGACAAACGAAGTTAAACGAACTAAATCTTTATGCATTAAGCATTGGTGAAACCCATCCTTTAGATCAATTAGTGTAAACCATCGTTTACCAGACATAAATGATATGCAATCTTCGATTAATGGTAACGGAAAATTATCACGAATTGTTTTCTTGTTCGATAAACGGTTCAATGCACATACGGATCTCACCACTTTTCTTTTTGACTAGAACTATCGCTGAAGCGTAAGGAGATTGGCTTGGTCGAATAATGTTCCTAGCGATCAAGTCATCGGTGATTTTTCTAACTTCATTTTTATCATGAAATGACAAAGGCCGCGGGGAGCAGTGAAATGGGATATCATCGGTCAGGCGAATTTTCATTTTATAATCATATCGTTCTTTTTTAACGTCTATCGGTTTTAAATAAAAATCTGTTACTACAGATTTAAACACATCAGACTGTTGTTTACTTACAGCAGAACATACATCAAATTCTTGATGAAATATACCCGCACCAATAGCGCGAATTTCAGATATAATTGTCCCAGTGCCGTCAACCGGCAGCTCAACATCAGGTGGAGTCACATCGGGTAGAAGCACATCGGGTTGAGACACAGCGGATAGACATACAACTGCTGCCGAAGAGGACACACATCTGCCAGTGCCACTAACTACTCTATTTATATTACTTATATTACTAATCAAAACAGATGCATATAAATCAGAAGTTACAGCTTTATTAATTAATTCACTTTTCAGCTGTGTAACATTTTTTTTCTTTTTTGTTTCAACTAAACGTATATTAAAGATATTCATAAAATCACTTCCAAGAGTCAAGGTCGTTGCCATCATTCCATCACGTTTAACTAGTAAAGGGATTGTTTTAGTTTAATTTCGAAATGTAATTAAGCAAAATATTATACCATAAGAGTATAATCTCCGTTTTCCGATACCAAAGTATTTGGTCGGCTTTAAGACTTCAGGTATTTTGATGGACGGTGGAACATTTGAGTATTGGACGATACTAATTGGACTACCAGAATCAATGAGGGATAAACAATTAATGGATTTTGTGCATCTACCTTCATAATTCAAAAAAGTCACTCTTTGTAAATATAACTTGGATAGGGTTATTTAGGTCTTCTTCCGTATCAGAATTTGGGTATGACGAATTATTGTTCATAACTGCAATCTGCATCTTCCTCTTATTTGAAGTTGGGAATTCCGTGTGCTGATGTCATATTTGGTGGCACGTGAAGCAGGAACCAGGTGGTCGTGTTGGTTTCGGACAGGCACTTTTATAATGTCCGAATTGGAAACAGTTGTAACATCTTACGGCAGTAGTAACAGCGGTTGGAATTGTTTTAGTAGTAGTTGGTTTGGATTTAATTATAGTTGATTTTGTGCGGCGCTGTTCGTAACGATCCATTCGACGAACCAATTCATCTACGGAGCTTGCACCATAAAGAAAGGTAATACTGTTAGTATTGTCCGGGATTCAATATCAGCTCTTGATGCAATAGATTGCATTGCTACGACATAGCTTAGAGAAGACCTATTTGGTCAAAGAGTTCGAGCTCGCAGCTGCCGATAGATTTCTTGACGAGTTACGTTTTAACAGCTTGATTAGGCCTATTTTTATGGTGTCATAATTAACACAGCCCAAATTATTCACGTAATTTTTCGCTGTTCCATCCAATCGACGACGAATGCTTTAACATTTTTCTTGTTCGCTGAATTCACATGTGCGAGTATACTCCTCGAACTGATCCAACCATTTAGTAATATCAAAATGCTCATCTCGCGTGAATGTGGGTACAGCAGCTTGCAACCCATCAAAATTAATGTGTCGATAAATCATCTGACTTCCGTCACTTGCGATATTGTTTATTTGTTGCTGCAATTGTAGCACTTCGCAGAGTAAACGCAGCGTTTTAAGTAGTTCCTCCAAAACTCGGAAATCGGCGGATAACGTAGGGGCGGCAGACAATTCGTTGCAGTAACGGGGACATCGGATGACTTAGCAGTGATACAATTGCAACAGCGGATGGCGTCCTTTCGGGAACAGCAGACGGGACATCAGGCGATTCACACAAAACAGCAGCAGCAGAATCGGTGTTAATAACAGCGGATGATTCGGATAGTACACTTGGAACAGCAACAGCGGGAATTAATGATGACGCCATAGATTCAGCGGGCACACCATAATTTCGGCGATTTCGGCAGAATTATAATAACTTTCTTATGAGTTTGTTTTATTCATTTTATTGTTTACCCCACACCTGAATTGTAAAGACACTATAATTTATTTATTACTCTTTTTTCGTTTATTTATAATTTGTGTTTTATTTTACACTTCTTTTTTTAAAAATTTTAATAATTTTATTTATTATCAATTCTTTACGCGTTCGTTCGCCGTGACGCTTGCGAAAAGAATGATCGTTATTTCTTTTTCTTCTTTCATTTCGTTTTTTTCTTATGAAAAGGACGGTACATTTCCATATTTTCATATTACTAAAATTATTGGTATTACCAGACAATCATGATATTTACTTCTTTTAGGTCACGTAGGCAAGAAATCTATTACACTTGAAAAGCTCCAATCATATATCTCAACAAGTAGTCAGAATACTTTGAATAAAACCAACAAATTTAAATGCATTAAGTAATGGATGACCTTTTCCCTACTTAATAAAATTAAAAAGAAAAAAGAACTATACCGTAAAGTTAAAAAGCATCCTAACAACATCACGCTTAAAAAATTCTACGATAGATTCTGCTTAAAGATGAAAACTGAAATCTCACGTCGTTGTAAGGATTCTTGCTTTACTAATAAACTGGCTAGAAATGTTGGTAATGCTAAAAAGGTGTGGTCAGTCGTAAATGAAATTTTAAATAGGATATTTATTAATAGTGATATATCCATAAAAAGTAATAATTTAAAGACTTCGCATTAAGCAATAGCCCAACTTTAAATTCTTTTAATTTATGTCATATGCATTTTCAACCAGCAACTTTTGCTTTCAATGAATTTACTGCATTTGAAATTCAGAAAATCATAATGGCATTTAAAACAACGAGTTCGCCTTGCTTTGATCAGATTTCTTGTTCTTGCTTTATTGAAACTTACTGCTGAATTATATAACAGTTTAAAAAAATCTGAAATACCAACCACCCTGTTTATAGATATTACGAAGGCGTTTGATATAGTGGATCACACAATATTATTAGACAAACCCAATTTTCAACGACTCGTGCACACATTTCGGCCAAAACGGCTGCGATTTCGCGTTCAATGTTTTGGCTCTGAGCTCTTCCAACATCGTCGGCGTATTATCATGAACCAAAGACTTAACGCAGCCCCACAGAAAATAGTCAAGCGGCGTTAAATCGCACGAACGAGGCGGCCAATCGACTGGCCCATTTCTTGAGATAACACGCTCACCATACGTACTCTTCAATAAATCGATTGTAGCGTGTGCTGTGTCGTCCAAGTCCATATCTTCCAATTCGGGCCAAAAATAATCGGTGATCATGGCTCGATATCGCTGACCATTCACAGTAACGTGACGATCGTTATCGTCGACGAAAAAATATGGCCCAAAAACACCGCCGGCATGCAAACCCCTCCAAACAGTTATTTTTTGTGGATGAAGTGGTGATTCATGAAGCACATGTTAATTTTCACCCGACCAATAACGCATATTTTGCTTATTGACGAACCCATTGAGCCAAAAATGAGCTTCGTCACTGAAGATGATTTTGCGATGAAATTCATCATCTTGGCGCATCTTCTCCAGAACCCAATGAATATGTTGACTAAAATTTTTTTTATTGCCTGTCTACTAGGGCGAGAATTACGAACGAAAATTGGAGTTAACGCTCTTAAAGTTGCAGTCACCGACTGCGACTTTACCACCTTACTCTGTATTGTCGACTGCCTACTTTAACGTTGGTATATAATGGTCTTTTAAAGTCTAAGTTGCAGTACGATTTATCATGTTGAGGTGGTACACAATTCAATAAAATACAACCTTTTCTCTTAAAGCAAATACATGCAATCAGAATAATGTGTAAAGTCTCGAAATCCTTCCAATAAGGCATCTTTACCGTTACAAAGTTTTAAAAATATTGTTTTTAAAGTCCGGGTTTTATGCTGTTGGACTCGATGAAAATTATAATTTACGAGTCTATACCAGAAATTTTGCAACCATTCCGACAATCCATAAAACACATTATAAAAGTTTTTATTCCGTAACTGCACCCCGTCCTTTTAATGCATTACCGGCAAACCTTAGATGTGAGAGAGTGAAAGTAGTTTTTCTTAAAAATACAAAGAACTGGTTTTTCTCTTTTGACAATTCTACTATAAATAATTTAATATAAATTAATGTAGAATATATACAATTTTGCTCTATTGCTACTCGTAATATTTGTTCATGTTCATCACTTTTGTTACTATTACTCTATTTTCTCTCTTTCTTTCTTTCTTTTTTACGACTTTCTTTGTTTTCTTTTAATGAGTTTATCTTATTGCATTTCCCCACCAATAAATTGTTTAAATAATCAATTTATAAATGACAGGTACACTCACCTCTTGTCATTGAAAAGACAACAGATTGTACCTAAATATTTCATGCTAAATGTATTCAATTATAATAGACACAGTAATTTAGTATATGTAAGTTTTGTTATGAAATAAATGTATCACTTAAATTCACAGTAGCTTCACTTTATATTTTAAACAATCAACCATTTTTACAATCTGATCTCGAAAACATTCTTATTCAAATTTCCACCCCCGTTTTAGTAACTGGTGATGATAATTCCTGGAGTATTCTATGGGGCTCCCCAACCACAACTGCGACTGCTAGGAATAAACCAGAGGATTTTGTGGTGATAAATCTGATTTGGGAGTTCCAGCTGTTGCGAGTTAATCTTTTCTACTTCTTAAGAGCCCAGCCCATATAATCCGTTGCGTACGTTATGATGCCGGATAGGTTGACGTTGACGTATTTGACGGAAATGACAGTCCCATAGAATACGTGGCATACGTTGGCAGAATGCAAGCGATGACGTTTTGTTATTGCTGAGAGTGTTTTCTTTTCAAGCTACTTATAAAAATTTCTCTTCATTCTCTCAATGTCTCTACCAATGAAAGCGCTTACTCTCAATTTGTGAATGCGTGAACCTCAATATGTGAAAGTATGGTCCTCAATTTGCGAATGTGTGAACTGACAACGGATCGAGACGGATTAAAAAAGTGTAAAGCAAACCTACTTTATCCGTTCTTTTCGTTATATCCGTTGCTTATGGGCCTGCTTCCATAACAAAGCGTATATTCTATCCAGCTGCCAGTCGAATATATCGACGCTACTACGTACGCAACGGATTCTATGGGTCTGGGCCTTTACTCGACGTAGCGATGACGTTATTGATTGCTGTTTTCTCATTTGTCTCACATTTTATGGGTACCTTAAACCCTTGAGCGTGCGCTACTTTATATAACAAACAAAAAAACATAGTTGTTGCTTGGTTTGGGTGCAGCTGGGGGTTGTTGCTTTCGTTCTGCCCCATCTGCCTCTCCTAACAGCTCGATTGGAATCTTTTGACGGTCTTCATTCTTACTCGTAGTAGCCCTTTCTATTGGTTGCTCGAGCATGTAAATATGGTTTGAGAATTCTTCGCTGTACTATATGTACACCTATTTCACCGCGTCATAGTACCTATACTTTTGTGTAAAAAAACTGCCAAACTCTCCCTGATCTCAGTATCCGTGGATTCGAAATAGTCTTAAAGTTCCTTCAGCTTACTCAATCGCTCGATGTAATATTGTAGTTGAGGGTCTTTCTCGATGAATCATCTTTCTTGTAGTTTGTTATCACCTGCTGTATTTGGCCTCTAGCTGATTCTTGAAGTTCAGCCTTCTTGTCCATTATGACTGTTGATACATGCTAATGTAAGTGTTGTTAATGTTTGCAATTCAAGTGGTACACCTGAATTTCGCCGGGGCCTCCAAAATGTAACGGTTGTTTTATCGTCTTAGATGGCCAGATCACAGTTCTTGTATCTTGATTGGCAGTGGTATTTGCCAGTGATTCACTAGAATCGCAGATACGTCAACAACCCTTCAATCGGACTCACTTGAAGATAAATAAAAGTCCTGGTTACCTGAATGATAATATCAGTGCCGAGCTGACAACCGACGATTGCACACGCGACACCAGTGCACTCGTAAATATCTCAAAAGTGTGGTTTCGTGACAAAAATAAATAAAATAAAACAAACACATTCCATCCATCACTGTTTCACGCGCGCGAGTGCAGAAAAAAAAAAATCTGTGAAAAAAAAGCGTGAAATGCAGAGAAAAAAAATAAAATCACATGTCCTGCCCATAGATAAACTAAACTAGATGTCAAACTCTACTAATACTTTTGCAAACCCTTAACTTTCGCACAGACACACTGGAAAGTTTGATATCTAGGTATAGTTAGTCTATGGTCCTGCCTCTGGTCATAGTGCTGTTCTTTGCACCCAGTCACTGCAGTTTCTGTATAACTCCATCGTACGATAAAAACAATGACCGAGTGCATGTAACAACCGATGGATAGTAGGTTGTGAATGTGAATTTGGTTGGTGCACAGTTTCTCATTGTTGTAAAGGCACAGCACCTACATGCAACAATTTGATTCTGTAAACCAACGTTTGAATTTTCACTTCACAGCTTTGCTTAGCATCGTCGGTGTCATCGAGTAGACGTAGCAAATATACGTGGGCTAAAAAGTGATCACTTTTCTGCTCACGTCCACGTCTGTAAATACAGACCAGCTGTTTCGGCACTTAGTGAAACACAGGTAGATCCCACACGACCAAAAGTTGAGGCAAAATATACTACAATGTCCCAAAGGTAGTAAAAGCTTTTGGTCGTTTGTCAAAAAAATCAGAAATTATGCCTCATCCTCCATTCCAACGCTCATCTACAATGACATTCCAGCTGTCAGCTCTCTTTACGGGCAGCTCAACGCTCCTAGATTGTGCTTTGTATCCGCCTACATTTGAGTGCGTCGAATCTTCAATGGAACAAATCTGCGTTCGCACTCATGTAGTAGCAAAAGTACTTAAAGGTCTCAACATACATAAATCCGGTGGTCCAGATGGTATAACTCATTTTCTTCTGAAGAGGTGTTCTTCCACTCTGGCAAAACCACAGCGTAAGCTTTTTCATCAATCCTACGCTTTAGGACTCCTTCCGAACAGATGGAAAACAGCATTTGTCTAGCCCGTCCCTAAAAAGAGCGATTCTTCTCTCTCCTCCTACAGACCCATTGCACTTACGTCCCTTCTTTCCAAGTCATGGAAACGCTGATAAATCGTCAGCTCATGAAATATCTCGAAACACGAACACTTCTCAATGACCGGCAGTACGGTTTTCGTAGCAACAGGTCCACTGGTGATTTGAAGGCATGTGTCACCGAAAAGTGGGACCAAAGTAATCTGGCGAAAGCAAGATAGTTGCACTTGATATTTCTAATGCATTTGACAGAGTTTGGCATCAGGCTATTTTGTCGAAAATGCGTGCATTTGGGCTCGACGGCTCTCTACTTCAATGGATTAGAAATTACCTTTCGAAACGTTCAATTCAATTTGTTTTGCATGGTTTCAAGCCTGATGTTCACAAAATAAATGCTCCAAGGCCTCTGTTTTGTCTCCGACACTCTTTTTAATTTTCATCAATGATCTCTTGTCTGCCACTTCTAATCCAATATATTCCTTTGCTGACAACGGTACTCTCTGCTCTTCATATTCGTTTCCGGACTCACGTCCCTGCTCTTCGGCTGCAGAAGGGGAAGGGCAGCGTATATTAAGCTCATTGAATTCCGATATTAATAGTTTAACCAATTAGGGAACTATCAACAGAGTGGAATTTAATGCTTCCAAAACACAATGTTGTCTGCTGTCGTTAAAGCGAAATTTAATCACCCAGCCATTATCCATGAGTGGCACTCGCATCATCGAAACTGAAAAATTTTCCATTCTCCGTGTGTGTGTCAACGACAACTTCCGTTGGAATGACCACATATTCGCCAAACATGCTGCGAAATATCTAGGTTTCCTCAAGCGATGTAATAAATATTTCACCCCCTCTTACCGGGCTTCAATATATAAGGCGCTTATCCGCCCAAAACTGGAGTACAACGCCCCTAAAACCTCTTTGCACTTGCTAGATAGGATCCAAAATCGTGCGATAAAACTCATAGTTGATGCCAGTAAAATACAGTCATTCGACACCCTCGAACACCGGCGTAATGTCTCCTGTCTCACCTTGTTGTATCGCTATTTTCACCACCAGTGCTCCACTAAAATTGCCAGTAGCATTTTGCCCCTTCATGTTTTTAACCGTAACACCCGTCTCGCTATGAATGCTCATAAGCTCACCTTAAAGCCCGTCTTCGGACGTACTCTGAAATATCGTAATTCTTTCCTAAGCCGTACAACTAGTTTATGGAATACCCTGCCGAGCTCTTTATTTCCTAGCTAGTATAACTAGCAAACTTAAATGTAAACCAACGCACTCTTTTTTCCCTCCCTAAATTCCTTTCGACTGCGCTATAAGCAAACTTCTTAAGGATTGTGTGCGCGCCAATTATAAAAAAAAAAGAAAAATCTGAATTAATTTAATTTTATTTCTAGTATTGTATTTATACACAAAAATCGCTTATTCTCCAGATTTACAAATGCAATGTGCATGGGTCGGATTACATTGTGTTTGAAACAAAATGTGCTGATAAATAAAATCGTATTGTACTAGACACGACCAAATAAGGTGCCAACGCAAGAAGAACTCTTCGAGTTTCGCAAGTAGATACCAAGCATTATAAGTATTGGGGTCATCTCGTTAACGATCGCATAAGGACAAAAATAAGAACTCTGTATGAAATTACCACATAGCAACAAAACCCAGTTGCATATTTTGCAAGCGTGATTACAACATCTACTCTGTAACAAGTTTATGAACTTGACGCCAAGAGAGAGATGTGAGCAAGTCAAACAAGCTAAGATACGAGGGCGGGTCAATAAGTCCGTGACTTTTGGAATAAAACCCAGATTTTTTGATAAAAAAATAATTTTATTTTTCAACGTAGTCTACCTTGAGCTCTATACACTTTGTCCAATGCTTCTCCAATTTTTTTATCGCTTCCAAAAAACATGATTTGTCGAGGTCCTCAAAATAGGCCTTTGTTTGCGAGATGACTTCATCATTGGAGTCAAATCTTTTTCCACCAAGCCATTTCTTCAGGTTTGGGAACAAGAAGTAGTCGCTCGGAGCCAAATCTGGAGAATAGGGTGGATGAGGGAGCAATTCATAGCCCAATTCATGGATTTTTGCCATGGCAACTGCACATGTGTGCACCCTTGCATTGTCTTTTTTCTCCTCAAATTTTCTCCTCAAATTAGTGAGTAGTCTGATAAAAATAGCTGTCAAACACAAACTAACTGACGCAGCAAGTTTAAATTTTGACAGGAGTCAACTGACAGATGCCTGTTGACAGGAGCAGTATTGCTGTTTCAGTAAAGAGGTTAGAAATTCAAAAAGTCACGGACTTATTGACCCGCCCTCGTATGTATGAACTATTTGAAACATGACAAAAAGATTACGTGCTTAAGTCTCTGAACATGTAAGCCAGGAATGCAATAGAATGCACCATACACTGCTTCACCAAAATAATTACGCTGGAAGATTGCAGAACGATACAACCCATTCTGCTCCAATTCAATTGCAACAGCTTGCCACAACATTTCTCATTCCTGGACCTATTAATATGATATTAGGAGCCGATGTATATGGAGATATCATTCTCAATGGCATTAGGAAGGGTTCGAAAGGTTCCGCGGTGGCTCAGAAATCGCATTTAGGTTGGTTCACCACGGGTCGTACATCATTAAAAGGCGAAAATGTGAAAGCCCATCCCTACGTCGGTCAAACAACAATAGAAAACCAACTTAAGTCATTCTGAGGACTCGAAGAAATACCATAAGAGCGTTTTCTGACTCAATTGGAGTTAGATTGCGAACGGTATTACTAAAAGACCCACCATCGAGAACCCAACGGTAGATAACATCCCCTTCAATCAGGAATTAATGCAAAAATACAGTCCGGGCGCTTCTGAGATAGAGCTGTAACTAGGCTACTTCAAAAGATTCGCCTCTGACCCAGAGTTGAGATTGGAGTATAAAAAATTTATAGACGCGTCCGTTGAATTGGATTATATGGTCGAGATTACTAAAACAAAACCCAAAGATAGAAACACATATTATATGCCGCATCACATTGTTCTAAAACCAGACAGCGCCACTACTAGTTGCGTGTAGTGTTCGACGCTTCATCAACATCGTCAACCGGTGTCAGTCTCAGCCAATTGATGCATGTTGGACCAAGATTACAAAAAAAGAAATAACTACAGCTGTTATGCGCTGGCGAAGACAACGCTTTGTTAAACACATAGAGGACATCGAAAAGATGTATCGCCAAGTAAAAATAAGCACCCATCACCAAGATTATCAGCGTATAGTATGGAGGAGTTCAACAAAAGAAGCAAAAACAATATATCACAGACTGACGACAGTTACTTATGGTATAGCTTCAGCATCATATTCAGCCGCTTCTAAACTTGTGAGGAACGATTTCTACCTAGAGGAGATGCAACGCGAATTGATTCAATTATTGGCCAATGGCGGATTCCACGTAAGAGCCGCAACACAAAGAACTCTTAATGATAATTGTGATGTATGCATTTGGCAACACCATGCACTCCCCACTAAATGCATTCCATATATGCGTTCCACCTTTTTGACGTTTGGATGTTACCTCTTTTTTTTACCTTTGTCTTTCCTTTTTTGAATTGTTAACTTTTCATCCAGACGTCAGGGAGAATCCTCCATTAAGTATATTCTAAGTTAATTTACAATGTGAATGAAGATTTGTATGAATTAAGGATAATTCTTTCATTTGTTTAACGACATAACAGTAATGCATGAACTTGAGTAATGAAGGAGTCATCAAAACTCTGAGGATTCATTGGAATCCATCGATACATTCCAAATTAAAGTGAATATCGATAAGGCAACAACAAAGTTGGAGACTTCATCAAGACATGCAACACTTTCCAAAATAGCACGTCTTTTTGACCCAAAAGAAAATGTCTATGCTTGGACAGATTCAGCAATCGTTTTAGCTAGGCTATTGACACAACTCACAAGAAATGCAAGCTCCTTGCCCTAACCGCACGCTTAGATAACGAGAATATTGTTATGGTCGGGGGTAGACTTGACAATGCAACTCTGTCAGAGAAGGAGAAGCATCCGTACATATTAAAATGCAACAACATATGTATGTATTCCTGAACACGTTCATGAGAAAACACTGCATGGAGGAATTCGGTTAACATTGGCAACGCTCCGTCAGTCATTCTGGATCATTCAAGCTAAATCTGTAATTCGTCAAGTAATCTATAATTGTATACGATGTGATCACTTTAATGCAGCTACAAGGAGTCAAATTACGGGTATTGATTACGCAGGACCAGTTCAGATACTCATTTCTACAGGTAGATGCAAGCGGTCGATAAAGGGCTACATTACAGCTTTTGTGTGTTTATCACCTAAGGCAATTCACCTGGAACTTATCAGCGATTTCACATCAGAAGCATTTTTAGCGGCCGTTTGAAGATTCACGTCCAGAAGTGGATTTAGACACATTTCTATAGCGACTGCGGAACAGCATTTGTCGGAGCGAACAAAGAGTTCCAAGAACTTTTTAAATCTGTAATCACTCAAAGCAATAAAGAAGCCGCAAAAACGCTAGCTTTGGAGTCTTGTGGGAAGTCGCAATAAAAGCAATGAAGTTCCACTTAAGGAGAGTCACTGGGGATACAACTTTTCACAGTTTTAACACAAATCGAAGCATGTCTAAATTCTCGTCCTTTAGTCAAGATAAGCAATCTCATGGCAAGCGTTCATCAATTGGCCGCCGCAATCATGCTATTTGACACCACTCGATTACTTTCTATGGGCATTAAGTCCATAGTCTACGCTAACAAGCTAACCAATTTAGACGAGCTCGAGGAGAACATTGGACGAAAATGACATGAAAGTAGCTTCAAAATAAGGTCGGAATCAATTGTATTCGTATATCTCACACCGTTGTTGTTTTATTTAATTTTTTTCCAATCGTTCTTATCTGGTCACTCTTTAGAAGCGAGCTTTGGCAGGAGGTTAAGACAGCGTGGAAATCTTCTCCTTTGAGCGTGTGCCAAAATTTGATTTCATATCAAACAGACGCACAGAAGTGATCAATGACACAGGTCATGCGACCAGATATTAAATAAATCAATATTGTTATTATTATAATTATTAATTAATCAAAACATAAATGTACGAGGGGCGTTCAACATAATCTCGGTATCGGGGTGAAGCTGTGGTTGTATATATAAATTGACTTATTTATCAAGTAATACTATTATTTTAGTGCATTCATGTAAAATTTCATATAAATGTGATTATTAATTCGCGTTTTATCTCTAGTTAAACAGAATCATAATGGCAACTGAGACGATGATGGTGAAAATTGAGCATCGCGCTGTAATTAAATTTCTCACTAAGCAAGGAAAAAGTCAAAAAACTATTCATGAAGAGATGGTGGCTGTTTACCAGGATTGCGCACCTTCATTATCAACTGCGCAAAAGTGGTCAAGTGAGTTCAAGAGAGGCAGAGAGAGCATTGAAGACGACCCCCGCTCCGGCGCCCCGGCTACTACTTGTACGGGAGAAAGCATCAAAGAAGTCGAAAAACTTGTTCTTGAGGATGCCCGAATAAAGGTGAAAATGATGGCAGAGATCACCAAGCTTTCAATTGGTACTATTCACACCATTCTTCATGACCATCTTAACCTTTCAAAGATCAGTGCAAGGTGTGTGCCACGAATGCTCACAGCGCCTCAGAAAAAAGTGAGAATCGCATGCTGTAGAGAGCTTTTGGAGATGTGTAGTGAGAACGCGGACGGTGTTATGGATCGAATTGTTACTGGGGACGAAACATGGGTCCACCACTATGTCCCTGAAAGCAAACAAGAGTCCATGCAGTGGCATAAAAAAGGAACAGACCCCCGAAGAAGTTCAAAATCACTCCGTCTGCCGGGAAGCTCATGGCCACAGTTTTTTGGGACTCAAAGGGAATCTTGCTCATTGAGTACAAAAAAAAAGGTGAAACCATCAACGCCACATCCTACGCTTCCACTTTGCATAATTTGCGGGAGGAAATTAAAAAGAAAAGACGGGGTAAACTCGCAGCGGGTGTGTTGCTTCTTCATGACAACGCTCCTGTTCACACGGCGCGAGTTTCCAAGGCTGCTGCGCAAGATTGTGGTTTCGAAGAAATCCAACACCCACTCTATAGTCCAGACCTTGCCCCTAGTGATTATTTCCTGTTTCCGGATTTGAAAAAATGTCTTCGTGGAAAAAGATTTTCGGATGATGAAGAACTCAAGTCGGCAATAAATGGGTATTTTGCAGAGAAAGAGGAAATTTATTTTTTTTGAGGGTTTAAAAAAGCTTATCTCAAGATGTAACAAATGCGTTGATGTTAGGGGAGATTATATTGAAAAATAAAAACAATTTAAATTGAATTGAATTGAATTTCCTTCATATCGATACCGAGAATATATTGAACGCCCCTCGTACATGATTCATTTTAAAAACTACAGCACTAGCGTACACGGCTTTTGGATGGGATCTTAATATATTTCTTAAAGATAATTTAATAAAATAATTTCACTCTAAGTGAACGCTCGAGGACGACAAGAGGAGGGGTACAATGAAATCAAATTTCACAGATAAGTTTAATTTTACTACATTTAACAGTAATGTGTTTAATGGTTAGTAAACTATTTGTTTGTCAAAGGTGACAAATGGGTTGAGTTCGTTCCTTAGTAAGTAGCTATGTGTTAACTTGGTATACTGGCAGTAGTATCTGCCGGATAACTTGCTGGTGGCTCGATTGATTGTGGCATAGTAATGAATGAATGAATCTGCTCCAACATTATTTTTGTTTGAGAAGCTAACTTGCGTTTATGATTGTCTCGAGATCTGTTTTAGGTGGTCTGTAATGAGTTACATCTGTATCGGAACATATGGAAATAGCTTTCGCTTTGTGATCAGCTGATTCATTTCCTTGAATACTTGTGTGTCCTGGGATCCAGATGAGTTTTAGCTTTTCACTCTGCGATATAATGTTATCACGAATTTTATTTAATAAAGGTGTTCGGCAGTTTATAGTATATTTCTTTATAGCTTGGAGGGTATCTGTCAGAATGATAGTTTTTTGCTTTGATGATATTGCAATATTTATGGCTTCTAATACAGCTAGAGCTTCAGTGGAGAAGATAGTAAAATATGTTGGAACCTTCACAGCGGATTGTACTTCCCATGTTTATCGACAATATCAAATTCGGTGACCTCGCAACTTTTACAGCCGTCTGAGTAAAGCATGTTCCAGATGTTATTGGGATAGTTGGCCAGGAAGGAGCTGCAAGAAGAGATTATTATATTTTTCTTTGGGAGTGGTATTTTTCGGATATTTTGACAAAATGATGTCCATCGATTTTGGTGGTAATAACTATGGAGGGTATTTTTCGATTGGTACACTTTTTACATTGGGTTCAATCTCAATTGCTCTTGCAAAGCATAAAGCATTATATACGAGTAGCGCTGAACGTTGTTTGGGTACTTTTTTCCGTTTCAGAATTTAACCTGCGTCTGTATGAATTGGTGAACTGTATGCTCCGTAGATTTTTGAGAGGAGACGAGATGTTAATTTGTGCCTTCTGTCTTCGATTGTGTAAAAGCCTCCTTCTGTTAGAATATTTTTGAATGGACTAGTTCAAAATGATCTAGGACTTGTTCTTATTGCCGCATGGTAGGAAGGATGTAATATTTTTAGGTTTTGATGCAACACACTTGCCATATATGATTAGTCTGTATTCAATTTTAGATGCGAAAATAGTTTTGGTTGTGTTGATGAGGGTGTTAGTATGAATATAATTATTGCATAATGCAAGATATTTTAAGATATTCAGTCTAGGAGCTATTTTTTTTTTAAATTCTATACAATGCGTTTTGAAATTAAATTTATTATCAAACAGAATTCCTTAGATATTTAAATAGCTAACATTTTCTACTTTGTATGTTTCCCACTTCAATATCAAAACTTAAACAATTTATTTAGTTTTCTGCAGATATGCAGATGTTTGTTTTTTTTTAAGATATTTTTGCACCAGACTGGATACATAAATTTCGTTAGGAACTCTTTTAAGTCGTCATCATAAAGAGAATGGTCAATGTTTTTAAATATTAAAATTATATCACTAATGTCACTATATTGAATTATAAATATGTTCTTTTCAATAAGAAGTCTTTTTGAGACCAATGTTTCTAAAAGTTTGCTTGTGCAGGAGAAAAGTGAAATCGGTCTGTAACTATTTGTGTCAGTTGGGTATATATTAGGTTTTGGAATGGGAACTATGGTAGCAGTTTTCCATGTATGTGATAGTATCCCTTGAATAAAAATATTGTTAATTAATAACAACATACGTTTCTTAATTTGGAATGGCGTGTTTTTGATCATCGGATACGATATTCGATCGTACGATCGTGTTTTCTCTTTGACTGATTTTAGGCAAATTGCGAATTCGAGTAAATTAAAAGGTAATTCCAATTGCCGTTACAAGCGGTAATGTTATGGTTCAATGCTGCAAGTTTATTTACTCTAAATTGAGGAGAGAAATTTAAATCGCTACAATAAGTGGAACAAGTTTGAATCTGTTAGAGATTCGGAATTAGTGTGTATCATTTTTATGTAGTTAGGGGTGTAGTTACCAGTAAGGATCCTTATATCTGCCCATATTTTTTTGATTGTTGTTTTAGGATTTAGTTTTGAGGTGAATTTTTGGAAACTTTCAAATAATACATTCGCTTTCCGATAATTGATAAGTTTTTTTTTCATTCTTTCCTCAGAGCAGCGATTTCTGGGCTCCACCAGCGGACTATATTTTTTACTGTTTTGCTTTTCGATTGAGGAATGGCAAAGTTGGCTGCGAACCGCAGTCCTTTACTTTGTTGACATTTGTGGATTGTGGATTGTGGTTTGTTGCAAAAAATTCAATTTAGGAATTGGCTTAGAGTAAGTGTTGTTGGTTTTGAGATTAATGTTAATTATTACGGGGAAATGGTCGCTGCCGTGAAGAAAATCCAATCTGTCCCAGGGGCTGTTAGGTAAAATTTGAGGATATACAAACGTGAGGTCAACGTGTGTAAGAGTACTATGTGTAGAGAAATGTGTAAGACTTCCGTCGTTAAGAAAGGAGAGGATTGAATTTATTAATTTTGTCCCTTGCATTTGAAGTTAGGGAACCCCAAAGACGGTTCCAAGCATTTAAATCGCCAGTGAGGGTTAGTGGGGAGTTCACTGAACTTAAAATATCTTCTAAGTTTGAAGAAGAGAAAGCCTGGGTTGGGTGAATGTAAAGCTATAAGATAGTTATTTTAATGTTGAGATCAATTTCTACTGCTATTGTTGAGATATTTGAACTAATTGGTTGGACTGTGTGTGGGATCGATTTATGAATTAGGAGCCCAACTCCTTGTTTTGCGATTGTATCTGAACTTCAATTATGAAAATATTCTGAGTATTGTTTTGGAACTTTAAACCAAGTATTATCGTACATGTGAGTTTCCTGTAGAGAAATTATGTGTGATTTGTACTCTTTTATTAACAGCTCAAGTTCATGATGTCTGTTAAGATTGCACTGAAGAATATTGAGGATTGTTTGAGCTGTAGTGGAAGGCTTTTGTGCAGTATAAGGGGCCTTACACTGTAAGAAGTTGTTAGGGTGTAAAATTGGTTGGTAATTTGACTGATTCAACCTTCGAATGACAGAGTCAGTATTCGGAGAACGGATTAAATGATTATATGTCTTCATCATATTCATCCTTTTTGGAACTTTTTTCTGTATCGATGATCATGGATAGAATTGATTCGGTTGTGCGTGTTAAGTTAGTTTTAGAGTATGAGTTTAAAGTATTATATGTGTGCGCAGGGTTGAGAGTCATACTATGATTAGATGAAGAGTTTGAAAATTGGGATTCATTGTTTATAGGAGAAGTACGCGTGATTGTTGAGAGAGTGCTTTTGTTTGACAGTGAGTTGGATATTGTTGGTGTTATGCAAGGTAAAGATGAAATCGTAAAGTTTGATGTGTTTTGATTTAAATCAAACTGTTTCTGTTAATATGGTAGGTGTGAGATTTCTTTCTTTGGCAGAGGGAGTAGTGTTGTGACGTGAGACTGGGCTGGGGAATTGCTCAAAACAGGTTCTATCCCATTCCTAACAACAGACGAAAAAGAGAAAGATGGGCTAAGGGATTTTGTCCGCTGTAGATTTGTTTAGCTTCTGCCATGCAAACATTTTTTTATTGTCTTTATTTTTAAAATCTTTTTTGCTTGAATATAACGTTCGCAGAGCTTTAATGAATGGATAGTTGATTGCATACTTGATTGGATAGTTTCCTGCACAATTAGCACAATATGTTCGAGCACAAATTTCTGGTGAGTGTGGTGAGAGGTGATTGCATGTTACGCAAGTTTGAGAACCAGTGCATCTTTTTATGGTGTGACCGAGGCGTTGGCATTTTTTGCAGCGCATGGGGTTAGGGAAATACTCCTCTACCTTGAGGTTATGCCATCCAACATTTATAGATGTAGGAGGACGGAAGAGATCAGAGGTGAAAAGCACTAGCCCTGTGAATCTTTGAACATCATTTTCTAATTTCTTAAACTTAAATACATCAGTAACACCTTGGTCTTTCATCTCATCGATAATTTCTTTTTCCGGGATATTTATTAGGCATGGTGATGCGGTTTATGATGCGGTGCCTTTGGAGGCGTTAAACTGGTAATGTAATGAAACTGAGATAGGGCAGTTGCAAAGTTTTTTTTTCGAAAGGAATAGGTTTGCGATTTGTTGCGATTTAACGAGTATGAGCAAATTTCCATCTCGGAGTTTGGTTATATACTCGTACGATGTGCTTATTACAAAGAAAACGACCAAAATGACATCGAAACAATTAAGAAATAAATTAATATCGATTTGTACTTTACCGAAACTATGTATATTTGATTTAAATAAGTTAATAGAAGGAGATAAAGACAGAGTACTTCTGACTTTGAACGTAATAGATCAAACTCAAAAGAAAATATATAATACTAGCCTACCCGGTAACGCCTTGCTGTTGCAAGATTTGACTGTGCATAAGCTATTATGTGCATAAAGGTATGGCATATTATTTCGATGGAGACATATTATTTCAAATTCAAAGTGTTTGGGTACCTGCAAAAAATATAAATCAAACTATTATAATAAGCAAACTGGCAGCGATTTCTTTCTTTTTAATTTTTCATTTTATTATATTCAAGTACAGTTTGTTATAAATGAGTAATTTATAAAGTTGTTAATTGATAACATATTAAAATTAAATGTTTTATATAATGTTAATACGTATGTATATGTAGGTTGAATTATAACAATTTATAATTTGAAATTTAATTAAGCGCTAATCGGTGTGCCATATTTTTGGTTAACTGGCAGCAACTGTTGTATCTGGAAGTTAATTTCGTCAACATCGACATTTCTTGCTACCAAAATAGCACGATTACTGAGCCAATTATGATCCAAGTAATTATTGAGTATATCCGGGAATACACTCGCAATTTGTTCATTTTTTGTCTGAACTGCAGTGCAGAAATCCTCCGGCAATTTGTTGCATTGCGCATTTGGATGCAGTTCTATTTCACCGTTTCCAATAGCCAGTAATTGTTCAGAAAATATTTGTGCCAATAAATCATTTTGCAATTGTACTCACATGTTTATGGTCAATCGAAGTGTTTCGACATTTCGCCATATAAAAAATTGTTTTAAGCATGCGTTAATTTCAGCGGCAAAAGTAGAGCGAGGAAGGACTGGCAATGTCTGTCGGAAATCACCAGACAGTAGTAGGACAGTACCACCAAAAAGTTTATCGTTGCCGTTCAAATCTTGCATAGTTCTATGTAATGCTTCGAGTGAATGTTTATGAGACATAGTGCACTCATCCCAAATTATGATGGAACTCCTTTGCAACACTGCATCCATTCAGCTTTTTTTTAATGTTACATATTGCGTTTGGTTTGGTATGAATGTGTAATGGCAGCTTGAATATTGAATGGGCCGTTCGCCACCATCTAATAAAGTGGAAGTAATTTCCAATGCAATTTTTTTTGTTGTGACCGTATCTCTGCAAAAATTTAAAATATCTTAAAAGTTCCACCTGGTGCGCCCAAGAAAAAAAAGCCGCCTTGTTCAGCAGCTACAGTCAGCATAATGAGTAAGTGGTAAACTTGAAATTAAAATGCATAAATCCTCGATCAGCACTAAAGCTTCATTATACATCTCTGGCGTGTAATCTATATTTGGACATTGGAGTGTTTGTCTAACTCATTGCTATATGTCTTCAGTCATATGATTCTTGTATTTTTCCCACAAAGTGGACGATTATGTTGGATAACATGTTGTCAAAATTATTGTAAATAGTTGACGAATGTTATTCGTCGTGAATGTCAACGCTGTATCAGCAAGTGTTAGGCCCCAATGATTGTCGTCTTCCAGCAATTGCAACTCGCGACATGCATCTTAATATGTATTGAACACTCGGCCATTAACTAATCGCAAAAATTCGAAAGATGTTGGTCCGGGAACATTCACCAACAGCAAACGCAAAAAAAAGCACTCACGTTGTTTTGGATGTACTGCGTAAAGTCGTCCCAATGTCTTGGCTTTGAATATACCTGCGATTGAAGGATGTGGTTCTCCTTGTTTGCGCGGTTGCCATGTCTTGCCTGATTTGTTCCATGTAAAATAGTGTGGATCATCGGGATATAATAATGTTTTTGCAAATTCCATAGTTAGTGGAACTTGCCATATAATTAATTCAATTTGCAATAACAAATTATTAAGGTCATAAAAACTATCCTATCGGGTAAGTTTGACCAATTAGATACAGAGTGTGCAAAATATTATTAAGATCTGTTAAGTAGTTTCGGAATTCATTCCCAACGGACAGTGTGACATGGGATTTTTGTATATATAGATACCTGCAAATTATTTTAGGTTAGATAGTAAAATCCAATTATAAAAGGTTGATTCGTCCACTGTTAAAGACGGTCTGAAGCTCGAATCTTAAGGAATAAAGAAAAGATATTGTATTTACAAGCACCGCTAAGAAGCACTCTTCATGATATCAAAATTCGATATCGATTTCATTTTGATGATGCTCGCAACGTTCCATCTGAAAACGGGTTAAGGTCCTTTATTCACATAATTGAAAGATTAAAATGATAATCAATTGAACATGCTATAGATTCACTTTTTAAAACGGATGCAAACTGAGTTGACTGAGTGTAGCACACAATTGAAGAAGTCGCGACAATAAGGAGAAGGCTGGAATACAAGGTTGAAACTAAGTAAAAATAAACGAGTTAGAAAAAAATGAGGTGCAGGGCATAAGTTTGGTGTCTGCTACTCAACAAACGAAAGACTTGCAAATAAAGAAAACTACGACGACATTTAACTACCAAAAGTTCTAAATGTGTGTATATTGATGGCTTGTATATAAATGTGAATGACTTTTCTTAAACTCTGTAAGCTGGACAACAACGTCTGTCTCCCCAGGAGTCCAGACTCTAGCTGCTCTCTAAGTGTTCTCATTCTACGTTTGCTTCGCTTCTTCTTTAAGGTAATCTCATTAGGAGGACAGTTAATCTGTCAGCTACAATGATCTTTTTTTACAGTCTTTTTTCTCGAAAAACACAAACACTAACAGTAAAAAGGAATAAAAAATTATCTACTCGTACTCACCCATTTGCCAGAATCCCGATCATCAGCATTTTTTATGAGCAAGAGTGTTCTTGAGAGTATAATCCTCTGCGAGGATGGAATAGGATACAGTGCCGATGAATCAGACACCCTGTACCACCTGAAAATACAGAATAAACCGATAAAACATAATATTAAAGGAAGAAAAAGAAGACAAAAAAAAACGCTGCAAATTATTTATCAATTATCAAATTAACATTATTCCGTGCTTCTTGGCAGGTTAACTACGATTACAACAGCAGCGCTACCATGAATTATGCATACGCAAACAGCAGGCTCATCTCATTATGCATGTTATTCGCCAAGGACACTCAAAGTCAATGGGTGCGCTCTGTTTGAGCGGAAGTCAAACAAACTCCTGAAGTTCAATATGATGTACGGATACGTATGCAGATACGACTACGGGTACGGTTACCGATATATCTACTGATGTACGTGTAGGCTATACAGTGTTGCTGCTGTGTCGGACTCACCACCTCACCATTCTTCTCACCCCGCCGGATAGTAGACTCATTAAAAATGTATCAGGCGAAGCACTTCAGCTTCAAGTGGATTCTTCATGGAAAAGCATAAAAGGGTGGGTAGCGGAGAGAAGCAGAAGGTTTTGTTACTATACATTTTACTATGTACTTCATCCGATATTATCGTCCTTCGAATCGATGGAGCTGTATGGTAGGTGGCCGTTGGTGGTAGTAAAAGTAACGCAATCTCTAGTGCTTTGTTTCTGCCAGGATTAACGTTGTAATTGATTGTTTTTCTTTCTTTTCCTGCTTTCAGGATCGCATAAAGCGAGGGATAATTTATAAGACGAAGTAGTATTCCCCGTGGAAAAGTCAACAAATCCATTCACATCCGATTGATACGGATGCGAACTGATACTATCAGGCTAACGAAGAAAATTTGAGTCGCATTGAAAAACGCTGGAAATTTCTTCTTGATGAGCAATAATGATTAAAGCGATTAATTCGGGTGTAACACGGATACTTACGTGAAAATTGGAAATGGATTCCCCTGGATATTACACGGCAAATGGACATCATTCCCTCGGTCGACGTGGATTTCAATCACAGGTTTTTGATTGGTGCGAGGTGCCAAGTTTTTACTTAGTTCTATAAGAAGCAATAGAGTCAATGGTTTAATTTTAGATATCCAACAAAACTTACCTTTGACAGCAGGTGTTATCGAATCACTGCGCTGTCGTTCACCACTTAAGGTATTGGTAGTGAGGCATGAGAACTTAACCAAGCCATCTTCAGATCGGACAGAGCGAATGTAAAGATCGCCAGATGAGGAGAGGACCACATACCGTCCGGCTGGAAAATTAATAAATGTTATAAGGATTTTATTTTGGATTGAGAATTCGCAAAATTGAATAGAAAAAGGATATTCAAGCGTGAGGTAAAAGCCTTATTTTATTCGAGTTTTCGCTTAATAGGAGGATCAATGTCATAAAGTCATTAAGTTTTTCCAACCGCTTGCAGAGAAGGATAAGTGTTTAAAGATTCGGGGCTGGAAAAGCAGTAGGCCAGTCCAACAACATCAAAGTATCTCTTAGTAACAAACCACCTCTTCGGGGTCTTGTTTCAAAAGACTTTAGAGTAGTTTAAATGAATCTATAGCTGACACACAGCTAATCTTGCTAACTTGTTGGCTTTTTAAATATTGCGATGATGTAGCTGGGAATATTTTTATGTGAAACTACTAAAGGACTTAGCATTGTTATTTCTAGAGGAATTTTTTCGAGAAAACAATGTCATATGGGAGA
Source organism: Volucella bombylans (assembly GCA_949129095.1). NCBI lineage: Eukaryota > Metazoa > Arthropoda > Insecta > Diptera > Syrphidae > Volucella > Volucella bombylans. The sequence continues at coordinate 153,911,671 of OX422140.1, read as the reverse complement.
ACCCATATGATCATTACATGAACTCTGGATTGGAATAGGATAGAACAAGAAATTGCGCTGATAAAGTGGTGGAGGAGATTCTAATTGGCCAATTCATTGCAGAAACTTGCCGTGACTATTTGCATATTCATATGCCGTTGCCTCTACTCTGGAACTTGAGCCACTATTGCTTTTTCCTATCAGAATGCGGATATATTCATAGTATGCGACGTTAGTTTTACGAATCAAGGTCTCTTGTGTTTTAATTGAAAACTTCCCGTGTAGACTTAAGTTCACTTAATACCGATAAATTCATGGGTGGAGGATACGCCTTAACATCACTCCACCGTCTTCCTTGGATCCCAGAGCGGTACCTGTGTTGAGGGCACAAGCTCCACACTTGACATGAGTCGAGGTCGATCTAAAATCTCTTACAAATCTTAGGGTCACAGTACCCAGTTCTTTTTTCAACTGTACATCTGGTCAAAACAAACTGAAAGACCCTTCCTGCATTTTAGGTTCAAACCACAGCCACCGTGATGCTCCCACAAGGGAGCCTATCTCTACAAGTCAATACCGGACCAAAGTCCGGGGAGCCCTGACTCCCACAGTACCGTATTTCAGGTTCTGGCTTGGACTAACTATGGCCGGCAGCTCGTACATAACTGGTCACATCATAGTAACTTTCAATGGCGTTAAAATCTCAAAACCATTAAGAAAAAACCACTGGTTGCTCTACCCTCGCTTTTCATTAGAAAATTTCATTAATGGAAGAAGCTTTTATAATAGGGCGAGGGCCCATTTTCACCGATCAATAGGTAGTTGTTGCGACTTATCGTGTCGCCTTTGCCTTCATCGAGCGAAACTGGGCTCTCCCTCCACTGGTTAAGTAACGCACCGCCTCTTTGCTGAACAAGATCTCGAACCATTGAAGTCCAAGATTTCAGATTGATGCTCATATATTCGCAGGGTTTATAGAGAGATGCATACAGAGCTGTATTTATCCGACTGTGAATAATGACGAGGGACAGCGAGATTCAAATTATTTCCTCTATTATGTCAACCTCAAAATGCACAGTTTGCATGCGTTGTTGCGGCATAAGTCTAAGTATATATGGTGAAATGGCAAGCAGAACCGATAATAAAAAACCAGCTATCAAATTGGCTGACTTCGGAAAGAGTGCAAAGTAAGTAAAGAGACAAATTTCTAACAAAAAACATTCATTGTATGCTGCCTACCCAAAACGACATTCAATACAGACATTCTCTATAGAACTTCACTTTGAGGTGATTAACAACTCTGTCTCTGACAACGTCAACATCGCTTCTTAACAAAAAAGAAACTGCTACAACTGCTCTTAAAATGCTCTAACACATGCTTAGGTGTTAGGTTTTTTGGAAAATTAGACAGCGAGAGAAAGATATGTTTGGGCTCAGTGGTTAGTTTTAGTTTTAAATGCATTTTATTTTCTTAATCACTAACTCTTACATACTAACAAAAAATGCTTAAATGCTAGCTTACAATTACTTAACAATCTTATACTAACTTACTAGCCCCACACAGGCACTCTAAGCTACTCTAAATTCTATTTTATTTAGAAATGTTTATTTTGTATACTTAGGGCTAAGAAAAAATTGTTAACAAAAAACTTAGGCTATGGATGTAATTTTTTATTTTTTATAAAAACTTAATATCTAACTTAAACTAAACCTTAGTCTACCTAATCTTACATACACAATACACGCATACACATTATACCCAATTACATACATACATTAGTATATACCTTTGTATACACCAATAAATGTATATATTTCTTAAGTGCTAACCTAAACCTATGTAACCTGGCCGTCGCTATTCACAGAGCAAATAGATTGGTCAGCTCTGCCTCATTAATGAGGCTGGTCCATAATTGACGGAAGCGACGACGAAACATCTTCTCCATCATTCAACTACCAGAATTGCTGGTGCTGACGAACGACATCCCTCTTATCGCGATTCCCCACCGCCCTACTGAACCTGAGACGATCCACACTGCCGTGTGCGACGTCTCTATTGTAGTTGAGAACGGGACCGTTGATCTATCCTGGATCAACCCTATCTGGTCTAGGTAGAGGAATACTTCCGGTGGAACGAAGCCGTCAGAGCGCACACTCTCGTGGTAACGGTAATTGGCGTAGTAAGCTCCAGATATCAGGTTATTCGTCGAGGTCATTGCTCTTGCAATGTGCCTTCGAGTCAGCTTAATTACGAAGTTGTCCACTCGCATTAGGTTCGTCCTGTTGTAAAGGACCTTTCTTGTACTCCGACTCTGGTGTTCTGTACAAGCGAAGACAAGCCCTAAGGCAAGCCCTCTCAAACACCCGAATCTTTTCCATTAAACTTGCTCGTACATTGAAACACACGGGATACCCAAATACCAGCATGGGCCTGATAAGGGCCATGTAGCAGATTACCTTTACCCTCGCATGGAGTTAGCTCCTATAAAACAGTCTCTTTATAAGGGCAAAAGCGACTTTAGCTCTGGCCAGAGCAGCATCTACGTTTTTGTCAAAATACAGAAACCGATCTAACCAGACCCCAAGGTATCTGACTACATTTCGAGGCTGCCCATGTTGTCCAATGATCGAGAACTTTCGCCAGCTTTTTCTGGTATCCCTAGAGGCTCCAGACAACGGCGTCCTAAAGAGAATGGTTTCCGACTTCTGAAAGTTGATTTACAGTCATCGCAAAATCATCTTATCTTATATAAGTCATGCTGCAAGAGAGTATTAATGACGTCGATTTTTGGACCTGTACTGTACGCTATCAAATTTTCTGCGTACACAATAGCATGGGGAAGTGAACCTATCCAGCCGCTTGTATAAATTTTCAATAGGATCGGCGAATTGACCGCGCCTTGCTGAAGACCATTTTTAAGTTGAAATATTCCAACAGAACTCACATCACCATTCTTGTTTGTTGTCTGTCTGTTGGTTAGCATATTATAAAGAATGTACCAGAGTGGTTTACTGATCCCCAGCCTGGTCAGCTTATAGAAAAGACCCTCTAACCATACGGTGTCGAAGGCCTTCTCCAAGCCAACAAGGCAGGCACCAGTACATTGTTTTTTGCCTTTATTCCATTGGATATCAGACACCAGCTTAGACGCGGCATGTGAGATATCAAGTCCCACCTTAAAACCGAATTGATTATCCGGAATCAATTCAGAGCTCTATTGATTACTTTTTCAAACACCTTATTGATATTCGGAAGGAGACTTATCGACCGGAGATTCGCCGGATTGGATATATCCTTCCCCTTTTTGGGGATAGGTTGAACCACCGCCGTTTTCCAATACGCTGGATAATGTGCATTATTAAACAGGGTGGTGTAAATGTCCACCGCTTCTAGAGGAAGATGTCGAAGCACGATGTTCGGAATACCATCGGTCCCCACTGATTTCTTAGCCCTGATTGTGTCGAAGATCTCACGGAGTCCTTCCTTCGAAATGAACAGGGGTAGGTCACCCTCTCTGGCAATGACATTATTTGCCATATTTTCGTCGCTAAACCGGGTGAAAACAGAGCCGCTGGATCGCCAATTCTCTACTTCATTTCGAATGTAGTAGTTGTGCACCCAGACGCGATTGTCCAGGTCATAATTAGGGCCAATGATATCAGCGGCCTTGTATATGGCCTCAACCTGTTCTTGTGGATCCTCGATCACAAATAAGTCGTCATCAGCAGCGGCCTCACTCGGATCAACAACTGCTATTGTCAGTAATCGTTCGCTGTCTGATGTCCGGTCTGTCCGGTCTATTTTAAGGTCGTTTTGATTTTTTCTCCGAAATAGTTTATTTATTTGCGGAAACATACTCGGGTTGCTGGTGTTTACAGCCCGAACCTTGTTGTTCCAATACAAACTTACAGAAATTCTGTAATTCTCTTTTATTAGCGTTTGAATATTTTTAATCGACAACTTCAGTGTCCTAATCTCCGGGTCTTGTAGGTCAGTTAACTCTCTGTACAAGTTTTTGAGTCTTGTCAGAAGTTTACTTTTCTGTCGGTGCAGTGCGTCAATAGTAGGATTGCGGAACAGGTCTTCGTTAGTCGTACGTCGATACCGCGGTATTGTAGTGTCCACAGTTTGTTTAATTGTCTCGTCCATTTGTTTTAGGTAATTGTCGATCTCCTCGTTTGACAAATTCCTATTGGATGGTGGGTGGAGCGTGTTCGAGGAGAGCGCTCTTGTCAAGGTTGCGGAGAAGCGTGTCCATCGAGTCTTACTGTAGTTGTAAGAATATCTTTGGACAAACTCCTCCAATTCCGCAATTTCGATGGGAACTGTAATTTCGATGCTATAACCGCAATGGTCACTGTCATACACGAATGTGCGCAGACAGTTTAGCGTTTGTAAATTCGTACCTGTCAGTCGTATGCGTTCGTCGTACAGCAGTAGATCCAAATAAGACCCGCCTCTAGGAAACGACGGGTTATCAGTCGCTTTAAGACCGAGTCTGTACATGACATCGTGCTGACCCCTCCAATCGAGTAGTAGGTTCTCTCTAGTATTTGGAAAATTATTTCTCCAATCTCTGTATCTAGCGTTAAAATCCCCGCCGATTATAAAATAATTCTCCCCCGACTCCAGCCTCAGAAGTCGAAAAAGCGTGTCGAGCTCTGTAATGAATAGGGTGGATTGTGAAGCCTCAGGTGCATAAACAGAGGCCAAGTACAGCCGCTTTCCACTGCGGAGCGGGATGTAAATGACAACTGCCTCCAACACTCGGAATCTGCGCAACACTCCCTTGTACACTCTGTGAAATTTTATACCTTCTTTAATGAAGATCGCGACACCGCCTCCACGTTTGGATCTGGGCCGATTTCTTCTTCTAACAATATAATTATTGTACTCCGGTTTGTGCTTATCGGTTGGCTTGGTTTCTCTAGCGAAAAGCACATCAGAAGCTTGGCCTTGTACCAATTTAAACATCGCGGCTCTTCGTTCGATCCTAATCAGTAAATTAATATTCACAGCAAGGGCCGTCAAAGTTTGCTCCACCATGTGCGTACCCATTACGACATGTGTTGCGTTAGGCCCGGCAGCAGCGCGTAGATCTGGTCCACCCACTTGGCGTCTTCCTGTAACTGCTGTTGCAGCTGAGTCATCTGCTCTTGGATTGCGAGCACGATGGCCTGCATGATAGGTGCAGCTTCCGTTGTCTTCGGCATTGGCGCCGCAGAAGCAACAGTCGCTTGCTGTACCGTAGCCCCACTACCTTACGCCATTGGGGTGTAGGAAATTTGTGACGTGGCGGTTGGTGTTTGGAACCTAACAGGTGAGGTTTTGACCTGCACCTTCTGCTGCCGAGCCAGTTTTGCTTTCTTAATGTCAGCGAACTTAGGACAACCCCGATAGTTTGCGGTGTGTCCCACGTTCCCACATAACACGCACGAGAGCTGTGTCCTATCGGATGCTCCGTCCCTACTCAGAGCACATTCCTCGGAACTGTGGTTCTTTGCGCACTTCACGCATCGAGGCTGCATTTGGCAGTTCGACGCGGCGTGCCCGAACCTCTGGCAGCGAACGCGTTGTAGAACGCCTTCGCTCCTTTTTAATTTTTCCCACTGAACTACCTGGTAGTCTAGGACATTGATACTCCTTATACTATCCAGATGGCTTTCGGGACTGAGCTGCACCAGGAAAAACGGCAGACTCCGTTTCTCCCGCCTGGCTCTAGGTGTGGTACATGGCTTTACCCCTACAAACTTGAGTCCTTCGCACTCCTTCTCTTTGAGCAGTGCCAGGATCTCCTCAGGAGCAGAAGACTGTTCCAACCCTTTCAGCATCATCGATTGCCGCTTTTCTCACTTCGGTTTGAATGAGAAGTGCTCCGTCGTCGTTTCTTTTAGGAGCTCTTTCACTTTCGCGTAGCCCTCCACTGTATTACAGTGGATGGCATGACGATCGTTCCCCAATCTCTTAATGTTATCTCTTAATTGTTACCAATGACCAACTTACACAGGTCCTTGGTTGCACTTACCGCTAATTTATAGGTATTGATAGGAGGTGCCTTCTCCTTCTTCTTCTCCGCTGCTGCTGTTGTTGTTGCTGTTGCTGCTGGTGTTGTTGTTGCTGCTGCTGTTTCTGCTGCTGTTGTTGTTTCTGCTGCTGGAGTTATTGTTTCTGCTTTTGTTGCTTTTGTTGTTGGATGCTCAACAACAATTGCTCCCTCTGTCTACGTGCAATTTGGTTTTGCTTAATAGCAAGTACTTTTTCTCTCAGACAGCCTTTGTATGCTGCTGTTAATGTTGTTTAATTCCTCATCTTCATCTTCCGACTCAGATGCCGCTAGAGAGGCAAAGATGTTATTGCCCGCCCCATACTGGACCTCATCAGAGATGTACCTCAGCGCATCATCTGATTGTGTTTTGCTTTGTTGTGTTGTTTTATCTTTTCATCTGTCAAAACGGCACTTTTTTTTTTTTTTCGTTAAATTAGGAGGGTTTTTAACCTCTTCCTCCTTTTGATGGCTTTCGCCACGGCACCGGCAAGAGAATTGTTGCCTTTTTCAACTCCCATTATGGGAAGAACGGATCGCTTTCCACTATCTATCACTTGATTACTTTCCGTATTGTTGTTGTTGGTTTTGTTTTATATGAATATATGAATATATTTCCACAATTTGAGGAGATATAAAGTTCCCAATTTGACCCGGGATACGAACCAGTGTCCCACGATTCGATGACTGACGCCGCTAACCGCTGGGCTACCGAGTCAATTAACGAAATTGCAACTGATTCTATTTAGGAGGAAACTGAAATTACTATTATTTTTTTTACTTTACGAAAAGCCGAAACACGTCTATTCTCACAGGAGATCTGTGAACGACTGACTGATTGGGCTCAGTGGTTTCGCTCCACGGGTGTTATCCGACATTTAATGAGGAGACTAATTTATTAGTGTAATTTGATCTGTTGCTGGTCATGTTCTTAGGAACTACTTAATTTATATGGTGTAAAGAAAAAATGAGTTTAGGTCAAAATATTGTAATGCCGCCCCAATAATATAATATGTAAAATAATTTGAGCCTGAATACATAGAGGGTACTATCTCCATCTTTTCACCCACTTTCTTCCTTATACTGACCTAAGCTTTCTCCTAGTATCAGCATTCATTGAGGTAAGACCTACTCTTCCCATTCTTACAATAAAAATATTGAATTAACTACCAGCATCAACAAAATCAACGAATTTTACTAAAAACACCTAATAGAATATCATCTACGTATCGAATATCATTTATCGCAGCACACAAACCCACGACACATCCTTCCACACGTCAAGATCTTTATTGGCAAAACATAAAACATCATCTTTTACAATCATCATTATCATCAGTTATTACCAAGCAGTATTTTTACCCGAGGTAGGCATGCCTGTTGTAAGAGGCCACTAAGGTCCAAATTTATAAACTTTTTAAAAAAAAGTTAAACAAGTATGAAATATGCAATGGACAAAACAGACAACTAGCCCAGTTGGTACGCCATGTAAATTGGTAAATCCGCCCACCTCGGAGGTCGGTTCGATAGATTATTGGGGAAACATTTATTGCTAAGAGATTAGCCTTTCATAAAGAGTCGTAAAATAGTAAGAGCACCACCATTCCAACCAACAAAAGCAGTATCAATGTTGGGCTCTTGTTACAAAAAAACTGTGAAGGACCAGACAATTTTAGCAATTTAGTGAAAAGCTGACAAGCGAAATTGATAAAATAAAGCTTGATTTGCAGCAGCTTAAGCTGCTTATGTTAACAATAACAATAAAAATGAGCAGATAACAAAAACTGTCGTGTATTCTAGATGAAGAAGAACTACACAAGAGACAGAACCATCATTCAGCAGGACAAAAACGAGAAAAAAAGAAGAAAAATGAGCATGTCTCCGGAGCTTTCACCAGCAAAAGTAAACCAGAAAAGGCCATGAAAGACTAAAAACAAAGAAACCAAATCGCTCAAGCCAATAAAGCTTCGCCCAGTTATAGTGCTTTGTATCACGAAGTTCGAAGGCTTATTAAATATACTAAAGGAAAACAAAATTAAAGCTAATACAGCTCTCCTACATAAATAGTAATGATGTCAAAATTAATGTATAAGACGAAAAATCCTACAGAAACTTGACCAAATTACTAAATCAGAAAAAAGTGCAATGGTATTCGTTTGAAACTAAATAAACAAGACCGATAAAGGTTGTTGCAAAGAAACTACACTTCTCATGCACACCTGAACGCATTGCGAATGACCTAAAGAAGAAAAACTTTAAAAATAGTAGAAGTTGTCAACATGCTTAAGTATCATATAAAAGCAAAGTACTCTTGCTGGTGTTCATGCTTACTTTTGAACAAGATGAAGACATTAAGAATATTTATGAAACCAAAGATATACGAGAAAAGACAGTGCAAATTCATCTTTTTTATAAATCAAAGCTAGCCCCTCAATGCAAGAGCTGTCAAAAGTATGGTCACAGTCATAAATACTGCAACTCTAACCCAAAATACGTTAGACATGCTGGAGACCACCATGCAAAAGACCGCATTAGATAAAAAATTGTAACCACAAAATACGCCAGCTGTAGCGAAAGACACCCAGCCAACTACAGAGGCTGTATATTAGTAAAAGAGCTGCAGCAGATAAAAGATATCAAGCAAAGGAAAATGCAAAAGAATGCTCAAAAAGGCGTACCTAAAATTAGAGAAAAGCGATACAAAAGAGACTCAGGGCCCAACAGAATAAAAAAAATGGATAAAGCTAAAGAAAATGTACCCTCAAGCAAAAATGAGAACTTAAGTCTCATAACCGGTCCAAAGAAAACATATCCATAGCTTACTTCGAGTAACGTTGTCAAACCAGTCGGAAACCTCAAGCCTTCCAGCAATACCATGGAGGAGAAAGAATAACAAGAAAATTCTTGAAAGAATATCTTTTCTCGAAAAACAAAACATTAACAAACGAACTGTACCTAAAAGATCTAAATGACCAAAAACACACAACTCTTGTTATGGAATGCCAATAGTCTCGAGAATCGGAAAGACGAATTGCAAGCGAATCTCGATATAAATAAAACTGATATAAGTCTAGTCTCTGAGACACATTTCAAAATTGGAACAAAATATAACCTGCGCTGATACGAGACATACCATACTCCACATCCACACAATTTAGCAAGAGGGGGAGGCAGCAATTATAATTAACGAATTTGTTAGACACGATGAAGATGAAGAGTACCAGCCGTACAGGTACAGATTTTCACCCTAGATATACAAAAGGCTGATTGTGCTGCAATGCCTGGATCAAATAGTAAAGTCAAAAGAAACCTATAGCCCAGAGAAATATGCGACTTTATATCTGAAAAGAGGAGAGCTCGTAAACCCTGGCAATTGTCGACAGCGCCGGCAGTGATAAAGCAAGACTTAATGGTTTAAACAATAAGCTCAGAAAAAAAATAATAGAATTGAAAAATGTGTCGGTGAAAAGATACTTTACAAATCTGAAGAACAATGCTACGAGGGGCGTTCAACATATTCTCGGTATCGGGGTGAAGCTGTAGTTGTATATATAAATTGACTTATTTATCAAGTAATACTATTATTTTAGTGCATTCATGTAAAATTTGATATAAATGTGATTATTAATTCGCGTTTTATCTCTAGTTAAACAGAATCATAACGGCAACTGAGACGATGATGGTGAAAATTGAGCATCGCGCTGGAATTAAATTTCTCACTAAGCAAGGAAAAAGTCAAAAAACTATTCATGAAGAGATGGTGGCTGTTTACCAGGGTTCCGCACCTTCATTATCAACTGTGCAAAAGTGGTCAAGTGAGTTCAAGAGAGGCAGAGAGAGCATTGAAGAAGACCCCCGCTACGGCGCCCCGGCTACTGTTTGTACGGGAGAAAGCATCAAAGAAGTCGAAAAACTTGTTCTTGAGGATGCCCGAATAAAGGTGAAAATGATGGCAGAGATCACCAAGCTTTCAATTGGTACCATTCACACCATTCTTCATGACCATCTTAACCTTTCAAAGGTCAGTGCAAGGTGGGTGCCACGAATGCTCACAGCGCCTCATAAAAAAGTGAGAATCGCATGCTGTAGAGAGCTTTTGGAGATGTGTAGTGAGAACGCGGACGGTGTTATGGATCGAATTGTTACTGGGGACGAAACATGGGTCCACCGCTATGACCCTGAAAGCAAACAAGAGTCCATGCAGTGGCATAAAAAAGGAACAGACCCCCGAAGACGTTCAAAGTCACTCCGTCTACCGGGAAGCTCATGGCCACAGATTTTTGGGACTCAAAGGGAATCTTGCTCATTGAGTACAAAAAAAGGTGAAACCATCAACGCCACATCCTACGCTTCCACTTTGCATAATTTGCGGGAGGTAATTAAAAAGAAAAGACGGGGTAAACTCGCAGCGGGTGTGTTGCTTCTACATGACAACGCTCCTGTTCACACGGCGCGAGTTTCCAAGGCTGCTGCGCGAGATTGTGGTTTCGAAGAAATCCAACACCCACCCTATAGTCCAGACCTTGCCCCTAGTGATTATTTCCTGTTTCCGGATTTGAAAAAATGTCTTCGTGGAAAAAGATTTTCGGATGATGAAGAACTCAAGTCGGCAATAAATGGGTATTTTGCAGAGAAAGAGGAAATTTATTTTTTTGAGGGTTTAAAAAAGCTTATCTCAAGATGTAATAAATGCATTGATGTTAGGGGAGATTACATTGAAAAATAAAAACAATCTAAATTGAATTCGCATTTTCCTTCATATCGATACCGAGAATATATTGAACGCCCCTCGTAATACAGAATACTTACTGTAGAAGACTACAAAAAAATTATAAGACCAACGGCACAAATTTCGCTAGTGGAAACTGGCCAAAAACAAACAAACAAAAGGTGGATCTACAATATTTCTGGAACATCTTGAAATCATTTTCCATCTATACGAAGATAATGAATATCTGCAACAAACTAAAGAAATGTGCGAAAACGAGAGAATGATTCCAGCAGTAATCTCTAAAGAAATATCCACAGAAATAAAAGAAAAGATCAACTCGAAAAAAGCTTTGGGATTTGACCTAATCACGGGTGAAATTCTAAACAAAAACTGCCTAAAAACGGTATAGAAAAAGAGCACAAATAATAAATGTAGCATTTAGACTAAGCTGTGTTCCATGCATGTGGAAGGTCGCGGAAATTTTTATGGTATCAAAGCCGGGTAAATTGTGTCCAGTGAAGTTACCGTCTGATCTCATTGCTGCCGTGTCTGCTACGACCTGTACTTTTCCTCCTATACACGAACGACCTACCACAAAGTGACGAAACTACTGTTGCCACATTTTCACATGATACTGCTATATCGAACTCAGCTAAATATTTAGGCATGACTCCAGACGATAAGTTGCACTGTAAAACTCATGCCAAGAAAATGCATTTTTTTTTTTAAAGAACTTAACACTCAAGTGGGTGTCAATACACTTCAAGTGCCTGAGCACTTGTTAAGTTTTTTGGAAAATGGGAAAGATGTTTGGGCTCAGTGGTTATTTCGCTCCATGGGTGGCATCCAACATTTAATGGGGAGACTAAATTCTTAGTGGAGGTTGGCTTGTTATTGATTTCTAGTCAACTACTCATCATACTTGATTTTCGTAAACTGGAAAAATGAATATGTCTTTCGGGCGAATCTGGGATTCGAACACCGAACCTTCCAATTTGGAAGCCAGTCCACTACCACTTGAGCCACGACCACCCACATGAAATATTATTTATTATTATTATTTATTAACAGGTAATTAAAATTACATGGTAATTACATTAACGAGCCTAGCTGCGGAGACTTTTGGCTCTAAGAGAAATGAAATTATATTATAATGTTTGTTTTTGTTAGAAAATTGGAGATATTCTCAATATTGGTAAAGCTAGGGTTTTTCAGTACATCGTAAATCGAATTATTTTTAAATATAGTGCTTATAATTGGATTTGTTAGAGAGCAGTTTTCTAAGATATGTGTTAAGTCTAATGTGGTGTGACAGGAAGGGCAGTGTGGAGGACTGTTTTTCACAAGAAGATGCTGATGGGTTGCTGAAGTGTGCCCAAGTCTTAAACGCACAAAATTTGAGATTTTGTGCTTGGGGCTGTTAGTGGGGTATACAGGGCTGTGTTTTAAAGGGTTAACTTTCTTATAGTGGTGGTGGTACATGCTCCATTCATTTTCAGTTTTGATCCTTGCTGCTGATAAAACGAGTTTAGTCAGATCTTGTTTAGTGAAGGTGTTAAATGTATACACTGGGGCTCTTTTGGCCGAATCAGCTGCGGAATCTGCGTTTTCGTTTCCCCTGATACCAACGTGCCCAGGAGTCCACATCAATTTCAATTTACTTTTACATTTTATGAGTTGGTACCTGATTTCTGATATGAGTTCGGTGTCATTGTTGGGGTTTTTGATGGCGTTAAGGACAGATATACTATCGGAGCATATGATGTGTTTCCCAATACGGTTTGTAACTAACTTTATAGCCTGACGAATAGCAAAAGCTTCTGCCGTGAAAATTGATACAAATTTTGGAAGGTTTCCAATGCAGATACTGCGAACGATGTGTTATCCGTAGTCTTAGATCCATCTGTGAATATGAAATTCCATCCCTCCGATTTCATGTCTAATGAAATACTTGAAAACATCTGACGGTAAGTTATACTGGTTGTACTTGTCTTTTTATAGAAGGCTAGAGTCAGTATCAGAGATTCAGGGCTGATGAACCAAGCGGGATAACGTGGTGCAGCTATTTGAGTGCGTTTAGGTATCTCCAGCTCTTTTGCTTGGTCGAGAATAATGCTGATGGAGGATGGTATTTTCCTTTTAAGCTTGTGATGTGTTGCTTTTTTGATATCGTTATCGATTATGGAGTACTTAGAGAAAATGAGTTTCGCAGATAGCTTAAGGGTGATAACATCTCTCCATTCATCCACGGTCGGCAGTCCTGCTTCAGCTAATATGTTTTTTATAGGTGTGGTAGGAAAAGCATTTAGACTTCTTCTTGCTGCTTGATGGTACACTGGTTTGATGATATTTAAGATTGATTTCGGGCTATGCCCATATAAAAATAAACCGTAATCTATTTTACTTAGGACTAACATTTTTGTTATATTTACTAAAGTATTTACATGAGCATTGCTGTTTTTACATGCTAAATATCTTACAATATTGGTTCTCGCAGCTAGGGATTTCTTAAGTTCTAGACAATGTTGTTTCCAGGAATACTTATTACTAAATATTAAGCCTAAGATTTTTAAATTAGCAACATTTTCTATTTGTACATTATTTACATTCACGGTTATTTGGGGACAATTTTGTTTACGACAGAAGTGGATCAATTTACATTTTTGTAATGAGAGTTTGGCACCCGAGGTCTTAGACCAATTTAAAATTTCGTTTAAAGCGAGTTTTAACAAAGCTATACATTTATTGATTTCATTTATTTTACATAAGATATATATATCATCTGCATAGATGCAGTGATCTAGTAACTGATGTCTTGATAGAATTATGTTAATGTCATCAAATGCAATTAAGAATAAGACTACTGAGAGAGGTGATCCTTGGGGAATACCGTTGAATAATGGGTGGTGCGAAGAGTATGTATTATTTGTTTTAACACATATTTTCCTATTGGTCAAAAATGATTTAATATAGTTGTATATTTTTTTTCCAACGCCCCATTTTTTAAGCTTCTTTAGGACAACATGTATTCCTATTTTGTCGAAAACTTTTTCAAAATCAAGAGAGAGGATTGAAAGGTGATTTTTCGCGGATAGTGCCATTGAAATATAATGGTCAATGTGAAGAAGCGCATCAACACATCCTCTGTTGGCTTTAAATGCTACTTGATTTGGACTGATGAGCTTGTTCGTTTCGGCAAACCATAGTAGACGCTTCGCGACTATCTTCTCGAGGACTTTGGACAAGCATGGGATAAGGGAGATGGGTCTATATCCCTCGATTGAGGATGTATCTTTTTGTGTTTTTGGGATGGGCATTATTGTGGCAGTTTTCCAGATTTGGGGTATGACCGCGGTGTTAAGTATATTGTTGTAGAGGTCTACAATTCTCTCTTTGGTTTCTTTTGGAAGATTTTTAAGCATTGGATACGATATTCTATCATTACCAGGAGTTTTCCCTTTTAATTTGTCAAGTGAAGCTTCAAATTCAAGCAGCGATTTCGGAGTTTCAATGCGTCGTCCAGTCGGATTGGTTGCGTATAGTGGTGGGAGGCTGTTAATTGCTTCTTGTTTTTCGGAGTTAAAAGCATTTGTGAAAGAGTTGTTATTTGAATTCGTTGACCAAATTTGAGCAAAGTAATTGGATATCTCAGTTGGATCAACAATGATGCCAGAATGAGACCTAATAGCAAGGCTCTTTGAGTCTCCAGTAAGTCGACGGATATTTTGCCATATCTTGGCGGGAGGAGAGTTTGGACCTATTGTCAGAGTAAATTCTGCGAAACTTTTAGCTTTGCTATCTTTAAGAGTTCTTCTGAATTTCGCGTTTGCTTTCTTGTAGATAATTAAATTTTGAATGGTAGGATTTTTCTGAAAAACTTTTAAGCCAATCATTTTTTCTTTCCTTTGGGAGGATAGTTCGGAGTTCCACCATGGAACTACCTGTTTGCATTTAATTGGTACAGTCTGGGGGATAGAAAAATTAGCGGCGGTTGTGATAGCTTTTTGCAATATGGCAGTTTCCTTGTTAACGTTTAGAGAGGTGGTTTTATTAGAAAGGATCTCAATGGTTTTTATTCTGAACAAAGTCCAATTGGCAACATCAGTTTTAAATTTTAGATTGGGTGTTTTTATTTTTGAGCTACGCCCTGTACTTAATGTTATACTTATGGGGAAATGGTTGCTGTTATGTAAGTCATCTAAGGTCTTCCAAGTTGTCTTTGGGAAAAGTTCAGGTGAACAGACAGTTACGTCAATGTGAGTAAGCGTATTATGCGTTGAGAGATGAGTAGGGGATCCATCATTCAATATCGTCAGGTTAGTATTTGAAAAAAAATGTTCCATCAAGTTACCTCTGGTATTTGTAGTAGCGGAGCCCCAAAGAATATTCCATGCATTAACATCGCCTCCAAAAACAATGGGGAGGTTAACTTGGGTTATAATATTGTCCAGATCGATCTTATTTATTTTTTGGTCTGGAGGAAGATAAATGCCGATATATGTAAATTTTGTTTCAAGTTCTATCTCAACAGCTAGAGGTTGTAGGTTAGTAATCAGGGGTAGAGGTGTATGAGGGATGTTCTTGTTTATTAAGAGTCCTATACCTTGCTTGCACGTTGTGTTGATTGGCAAATTATTAAAGTAGCCAGTATAAGCTCTTGGGTATTGTGGCGTGTGATTGAATGGGCAGTGCGTTTCTTGAATAGATACAATAGAGGGATTATGACTTTTAATTAAGATGTTTAGCTCATCGAGGTTATTTTTGGATCCCTTCATATTCCATTGCAGAATATTGAGAGCTGATCGATAGGAGTTGGACTGGTTCCACAACTTTGTTTTGCAAGAGGCAAGAGAAGAGTGGATTGTGGTGCAATTGATTTTGTGTGTGGATAGTGTTGTTTGTGTTTTGTTTTGAATTTGAGGGTTTGGTTGAAATGAGATGTTTTGGGCTTTGGCTCTGCAACTCTTGAGTCGCAGAGACATTTTTATTATTAAGATTTTTTTTATTGCATATCGACATCATGCTCTTCTGCATCGTCTTTTACGTAGTAGTCATTGTTTACCAAAAATGATTGGGTAACAGCTGATATAGATGATTGAGTTACTGTAGAGAGGGGCTTAGCTTGCGTGAGAGAAGATTGTGTGGTTGAGTTTGTTAGGGTATATGATAGAAATTTGTTTGTGGTTGAATAAGCAGGTTGATTGGGTGATGCATGTGATTTTGGCGAGGTATTAGCATTAGGTCTTTGATTGTTTGTGTTTATGTCTAAACATGAATGTGATACGGTAGTCCGAGGAGAAGATATGTATGTGTATGGTTTGGAGTTTGATGGAGTGACAGCAACTGTGTTGGTGTCAACAGTGATATGTTTTGAGTTGGAGTAGGATGGCATAGGTTCGGGAACTTTTTTGGTTAATTGTTTTTCTACTTTGTCAGTATTTTTTTTAGTGTTGTGTGTAGTGTTCTTTGGATTAGGGTCGGCAAGTGAATGTGATGAGCTAGCTTGATAGGTGTGAACATCATTGGGTTGAATGTGTGAGTTTGTAGTTACCTTTGTCTTTTCAGCAAAGGTTTCCGTTAGAGGTCGAATGTGTGCTGAGTTCTGTTGATTATAAATTCGCTTGGCTTCGGACATAGTGCATTTTTTTGTTGTTTTAATAGTAAGTATTTCTTTTGCTTGTTTGTAGGCCGGGCATGTTTTGGAAGAGGACGGGTGGGGGAGGGAACAGTTGACACACATTCCACGTGTGCATGGTTCTGGTGTATGGGGTGGAAGGCTACATGACTCGCATATCGTGCTGCTGTTGCAGCGTTTGCTTGTATGGCCGAGAAGTTGGCAATTGCGGCAGCGCATAGGGTTAGGTATATATTCAGTTATTTTGGCAGTGTAAAAGACGATATCTACCGATTTGGGGATTTTATAGAGGTCAAATGTGAAGAGCATAAGGCCTGTCGGCTTTTGCTTTCCATCATCTCCTTTCCTTGAAAACTTGTAAATGTCCGTGACACCTTGGGATTTCATCTCACATATTATTTCTGTCTCAGGCACGTTGATAAGGCATGGAGCATAAGCTAATCCTTTAGATTCATTGAGGCGATCGTGCAGTTTTACTGTAACCGGACAAATACCAGCGAGATCTTTAGCTTTGAGAAAGAGATCTGCCGTTTTTTGTGACTTCACAAAGATCAACAGATTTCCGTCCCGCAGTTGGGTGATGTTTTCATAATCTTTGCTTATCATGTCAATAGCTTTTTTTAGAAGGAATGGGCTAAGGGAAGAAATGGGTTTTTCACTATTTTTTGAAGATATTAAAACAAATCGCGGATTTTTTGCACTGGAAATTGAAGGGAGGTCTGGAAACATATTAAAAGGCAATGTATTGCGTTTTATTTTTTTTTTTGGTTGGATGTCAGGGGCAGGATCAGGGTCCAGCAACCCAAAACGACCACCTATCTGGTTTGGCCCGCGGGCCATTTTTTATTTAAATTAAGTCGGTTCACTCACGTGGACACACAAAAAAAAAAAAAAAAAGAGAGAAAAAAAAATAGGATGAAAAAGTATACGGTTTAAAGGGAAAACCGGTTTTCGCACTTGGCGGAAGAGAAAGTCACACAGTAAACTTAAGAACGATGTTATCGGCTCGGCGGTTAGTCGGTGACTGCATATGAAATATGTAAATATGCGATACAATAGAATGTATTGGCTCATTGGGGGGTATTCAAGTCTCTCAATATACAATAAACTGCTTCTTTATAAGCAAGTTCTGAAGCCAGCAGGGGTGCAAAAGTAAGACAGACCTGCAAAGCATTCAATGCATCTAAAACAAAGCACTATGCAATATTGCTAATGCGTTACATAGGGATCTAAAAGTTGAAATGATAGAGCACGAGGTCAAGAAGTTTGCAGGAAGATATGAAGGTGGGCTTCGCAACCATGCTAGTCTATAATAGAAGTAGTGGAACTATATAATAAAAACAATTTAGTTAGAAGACTACAAAGAGTAAAATCATTCGAACTAGATAACTAGGAATAAAGAAAATAAATATATGTATGTTACAACATAACACGAACAATGTGATATCGAATTAAAAAAAAACAACAGGCAACAGAATGGAGTTAGTTCCTTTTAGCATAGATTTACAAGTATTAGGAACAAATTGTTGATTATTTTAACAACTAGGTGCTATTATTCGAAGGATGGTAACACAATGCTTTCTCCGTGTGCTATACCCAAAAGATACGTGTACAATAGATTCACAAGTCTACAAAAAAATTTGTTATCTTTGTCCTAAAATTTACGAGGGGCGTTCAATATATTCTCGGTATCGATATGAAGGAAAATGCGAATTCAATTTAAATTGTTTTTATTTTTCAATATAATCTCCCCTAACATCAATGCATTTGTTACATCTTGAGATAAGCTTTTTTAAACCCTCAAACAAATAAATTTCCTCTTTCTCTGCAAAATACCCATTTATTGCCGACTTGAGTTCTTCATCATCCGAAAATCTTTTCCACGAAGACATTTTTTCAAATCCGGAAACAGGAAATAATCACTAGGGGCAAGGTCTGGACTATAGGGTGGGTGCTGGGTTTCTTCGAAACCACAATCTCGCGCAGCAGCCTTGGAAACTCGCGCCGTGTGAACAGGAGCGTTGTCATGAAGAAGCAACACACCCGCTGAGAGTTTACCCCGTCTTTTCTTTTTAATTTCCTCCTGCAAATTATGCAAAGTGGAAGCGTAGGATGTGGCATTAATGGTTTCACCTTTTTTTTTGTACTCAATGAGCAAGATTCCCTTTGAGTCCCAAAAAACTGTGGCCATGAACTTCCCGGCTGACGGAGTGACTTTGAACTTCTTCGGGGGGTCTGTTCCTTTTTTATGCAACTGCATGGAAAAAGTGTTTTATTTATATGAAAAGATCGGCAATTACTTATTTGCCAACCTGATATACATATAAATATGTTTGTTTCGATTTATCAATAAATAAAAATTGGAACTAAACTTTCTAAAATATTATTATTATTAGTATTATTGTTATTTATTAATCTTGCATAAATACAAAGAGCAATATATTCAATTACAGCTTTAGCGCCTTAGGTTTTTGCTGAGATTTTACAAAGATAGAATGTATAATATACTCGTAGATAGTATAGATTAAAGGTAAGTACAGAAATGGTCTATGATAATATATTTTGCTTAAATAATTAATGTTAAACATTAGTAAAGTATATATCGTACACAAATAGTTATGAATGTTGCAATGAATAGCAAGTCAAAAGTATTTACCATACTTATATGGGAGGGAATGGGGAATGGTTGGCAGGACACAAAGTGAAAAAAGTATTCACTTCCCCTAGCATCCCTCCAACATTCCATCCCCTACTTTTCGCCAAAATGAGTTTGATTAAATTTTATCTTCTAGTCCTACTATTAACCAAATTTCTTAAACATTTTAAACCAAGTTGACACCATATATACAGATTTCAGCAAAGCTTTTGACTCAGTCAATCATGATAGGCTAATCTGTAAACTTGAATCTTTCGAATTTCATTCGCAATTGCTTCGTTGGTTGTCTTCCTTTCTTCTCGGTCGAACCCAACAGGTTAAAATCGGTAGCCTTGTATCAACAGAATTTAAATGTAGCTCTGGCGTTCCACAAGGGAGCCATTTGGGCCCGCTTCTCTTCATCATCTTCATTCGTGATATCGTGATAAATATTAAATATGGACAGTGTTTATTGTTTGCCGACGATCTAAAACTATTTAGAGCTGTTAAAAATATTAAGGATTGCTCTGTACTGCAACTAGATTTAAACAGCATCACGGAATGGTGCAAAATCAATACCCTAACGTTAAACACAAGCAAGTGTAATTTCATTTCATTCTCCAAATCATCCTCTATAATTTAATTTGAATATTCGATTGTTTCCATACCCCTCTCCCGAATTAGTGAAGTCAAAGATTTGGGAGTTATGTTGGATACTACTTTTTCTTTTAAAGTACATTTGAATCGTACTTTATCCAAAGCTTATTCGGCAATAGGTTTCATTAAGAGAAATTGCAAAAGCTTTTCTGATCCTGACAGGAAACATTGTACTCCGCCCTTGGTAGACCTTATCTGGAATACGCAGTTGTGATTTGGAATCTCATTCTCTTCTGACTCCGACCGAATTGAACGTGTTCAATAGCGTTTCACAAGATTCATTTTCTATAGAATGCATTGGAACTTTTGCCCCAATTATAAAGCTAGATGTTTACTCCTTGGCTTAAAATCGCTAAAGTCTAGACGTACTATACATGATATAATGTTTGTTAGAGACCTTCTCGGTTATCATATAAGATGCCCTATTCTATTATCAAAAATAGGACTACATGTCCCTATACGGTCATTGAGAACACGGCATTTTCTTTTTGTTGAATACCACAGAACGAATTATGGAACTAACGAACCGCTTACTCGAACTGTCAAAGCCTTCAACGAAGTCAGTAACCTCTTTGACGTTTGTTTAAATAGAGCTCAATTTAAAAATATAGTCAAAACCTTATACATTTTTTAAATTTAATTTATGTATATATGTTATATTTTCTTTTCTAGTATCTGTTAGCACTTACGAGTAAGTGGCTTGTAGATGTATGAATAAATAAATAAATATTAAGTTCAGGCTCAGGAACAGAGAGTAAGTTTAAAAGCTTATTATTAACTAATGATAAAGTAAGACGATTGATACTGCTGCATTCGGAAGTGATATGTTTGGCAAAGGTGGCAAATCGGAAAAGGTTCTTTGTTGATTAGCCTTGATTAGACGAAGCCTTTAAAACCACCTGTTCATCTAAGTATTCGTTGAAGTAGGATATGTTTTTTTTTTTTTTTTTTTTTTTACCAATGCATATGGGATGGAATTTCTTTCCACATATCCCATTGCATGTAACCATTTCCACTGTGTTAGTAAGTACAGCGCAGTCAGCAAATCCACAGGAAGACATGGTTAAATTAGATCAGAGTATTAGCAAGAGTAGGTTATTAATTATTATTTTTTTTTTTAAAGACACTGTGTTTTGATGACACTTAGAAAATACGAAGTCACTGTGTTTTAATGACACTGAGAATTTATGGTGTAAGTGATTGAGAACAGGTAATATGGTTCGAATAGGGTCAAACACGAAACCAAAAAAGAAAAAGTCGAACAGAAAAACAATTATTCACAAATTATAGCGGAGCGAAATTGAAACACGTCCGAACTTGACGGTGGGTAAAGAAGAATGAACAATAAACCTCGATTTTTGTTTCGTACAATTAAGGTGTTTGCTGGATAAATTGCAAATAGCATCTGAACAGGTGGTATAATTTTGGATTTTGAATTTTGGTGCTGTTGTCTGCTGCTGGTTGTGTAAGAAAGGAGCTGCTTAGAAATTTGTAACTTGGACCTGATTCTGATTCTTTGATTTGGACAAATAATAGTGATTGTTTAGTGATTTAGCTTAAAAAATAAACTGTGTTTATTACAATGGAGGTACAAACAGTCGCGAGGTCATTTAAAAGGTGCTATAACACGTGCGCATAAATTCGTTGTTGACCTAACTGATGGATTCGATATAGAATTTTTAGAAACGCGTTTGGAACGTTTAGAAGAGATTTTTAAAAGTCTCTTTGCCTAAATCAAAAGCAATTTTTTGACTTTTACTGTACGGAAGATTATGGTTAGCCTGAAGCTGATTTCGAAGTTACTGAAACCAAATATTTCGTGACAAAAAGTGTGCTCGTTAAAGCGATTCGTAAAAAAAGTCCCTCGCGATCATCTAATGCCGAAAATGTTGATTCTGAAAAGATTGCTAAGCAACAAGCCGCTTTGTTCGAATCATTGCTTACTAAGCCCACGTGCTCTAATACAGTTCAAAAGACATTTTCTGAAATTGAATTGCCTCCGTTTAAAATAGCTCCATTTTCGGGTGATTATCGGGAATGGCCCGGTTTTCGTGACATGTTTATTGGAAGTATTGGTTGTAAGGAAAACTTACCGGGTGCACAAAAGTTAAGATATTTAAAGTCGTTCTTACGCAAAGATGCAGCGAAACTCTTGAATCACATGGAAATTACTGACGGTATTTTGAACTCGCATGGGGAAAGCTCGGGAACCTTTATAACAAACCGTTTTATATTGTCAGCTCGTATATTGAAAGCTTCCTTAATATACAACCTGTCACTAACACCGACAGTGCGCGTTTACGTTTTTTAACGGACAATGCTGACGTAGTAATACGCGGGTTAAAATCTATTAGGTCGAAAAACCGGGATCCTTCGTTAATATATCTTCTTCAACATAAGACGGACTTAGAAACGCGAAAGGCTTGGGCTTTCAGAAGAATCCACCATTCAAGAATTGCTAGACTTTTTAGAAACAAGATGTTCTGCCCTGGAAGCAAGTGAACCCAAACCTCCTTCTATAAAGCAACCTCCGCGTTCTGGTGCTTCGCGAAATCTCAAAAGTCTAACCGTCTCAGACTTATCTTGCCCTAAGTGTAAGGGAAATCATTCACTTCCGCAATGTTCCCAAATTCCTGCAATGTCGATTACATCTCGTCGTGTTTTTGTAAGAGATCAACGGCTTTACTATAACTGTTTAGGTACCAATCACACTTCCGGAAAATGTCATATAGAGGCTCGTTTTTTGAATTCCAAAACCCGTCATCATACCTGGGTACACTTGGATTAAGTTATCATTGTTTTGATCGGCTCGGACAATGCTTGGAGTATTTTGCGCAATGGTCGTCTTATTGATGACAAAGAAAATATTGTCGTTCAAAACACGATCTTTGGTTGGGTTATCACCGGAAATATACCTGACAATAAAATTGCTTCGTTGCATATAAGTCTAAGTGAAGACCTAGATTTCTTACTAAAGTCTCCTTGGGAAATGGACGAAGTTGCTTTTAATCCTTCTGTTGTAAAAGATCAGGATATTGCCGATAAGCATTTTGCTGCAACCTTCTTGAGGGCCCCCGACAATAAATATGTGATGAAATTGCCATTTAAGCAGGGCAGTAATATATTTGGGAACACTCTTTCAGAACCGTCGGTTTACTCGTAATGAAGGTCTGCAGATAGAATATTGTCGTTTTATGAAAACTTATTTAGAGCTAGGACACATGGAACGTATACCTGACGAAAAGATAGAGCCTACAATAGGGAACCATGCAGTTGTCACTAATAAGATACGCGTCGTTTTCGATGGCTCGTTCAAGGATTCGGAAGGAAAAGCTTAAATAAGATGTTGCATATAGGGCTCGCTCTTCAACGAAATCTAGTTGATGTTTGTATTAGATTCCGTCTACACAAATATGTGTTTTGTGCGGACATCGTTAAGATGTTTCGACAAATTTGGGTTGACGCTAGCGATCGGTACTATCAGCGTATCGTATGGAGGGAGAATTCTAACGCACCAGTTGAACATTATTGGTTGAATACCGTAACATACGGTACATCGCCTGCTCCATTTTTATTAATGAAGGTTTTAAAGCAGCTTGCCGCTGACTAAAGGATCAATTTCCACTGGCTCCTCAATCAGTTCTTCATGATTTTTATGTTGATAACTTCTTAACAGATGCGGACTCAGTATCTGAGGTCATGATTAGAGGAGGAGTTTGTGAAAATGCTGAAGTGTGGTGGATAAGAGCTAAGTAAATGGAGCTCAAACTGTTGGCAATTGCTAACTGGAACTCAGAGTAGGGATGTTGTTTCTCTTGATTTGGATAGTAGAAATAATTGTACAAAGGTTCTTGGCTTAGTGTGGAATCCATATCATGACAAATTCACCTTCAAGATTTCGTTAGAAGATTCACCGCCATGCACGAAGAGAAAACTTTTATCAGAAATCACAAAGATATTTGATCCCTTGGGTTTTCTGTCTCCATTCACTATACTTTTAAAAACATTATTCCAAGAGTTATGGTTATTATATTATATTAAGGTAAAATTGAATGGGACGATCTTCTGCCGTCAGGTATTGCCTCAGTTTGAAGGGATTCAAATTCCAAGAAAATGTACCTTAGACTCCCGACAATTTGATTTAATCGATTTTTCTGACGCTTCCGCAAGGGCGTATTCTTCAGTTTTCAGTTTTAAAGCATTTTATTTTCTTAATCATTAACTCTTACATACTAACAAAAAATGCTTAAATGCTAGCTTAAAATTACTTAACAATCTTATACTAACTTACTGGCCCCACACAGGCACTCTAAGCTACTCTAAATTCTTATAACTATGTCTTTCGAATTTATTTACATTTTATTTATAAATATTTATTTTGTATACTTAAAGCTAAGGGCGTATCCTGCCTTTGTTTATATGTGCAGCGATTCCACTGGATGTGTAGAAGTTCAACTTGTTGCCGCCAAAACCAGGCTCGCATCAGTTAAACAACTATCTATTCCACGTCTTGAATTGTGTGGGCCCCTACGTTTAAGTCGACTGATTGGTCTTACTTGCTCGTCGTTAGACGCTAAGCCGATGCATATCTTTGCATTCTCTGACTCAAAAATTGTGTTGGCCTGGCTATCCTCCATACCTCGAAGATGGAATACATTCGTGGGTAATCGGACTTCCGAAATTCTTGACGTCCTTCCTCGCTCAGTTTGGAACTATGTTCGCTCGGAGGAGAATCCAGCAGACTGTGCATCCTGATGCATTAGCCCTAGCTCGTTGTTGCAGTTGAAGATTTGGTGGAAAGGCCCCAATTGGATTGCGAAGGATTTCAACCACTGCCCGGAGTTCGAGGAAAATGATCTTAAGGAGATACCTGAGGAGAATAAAATAATATCAACAATACTTGGCTCGTCCAGTAGACCACTTTCTGAATGAATTTGGAAGTGGCATATCTGCTTCGTTTTGTTAAAAATTGTCGACTTCCCTCCAATGATCGTCGGAAAATATTTTTGTCTTCATCGGAACTTAGTTTATCCAAGCAAACCTGTCTACTTTTCATCCAAGAAGAATTTAATGAAGAAAAAACAGCTTTGAAATCTAATGGCTGGGTTTCTAATCGTTCAAGGTTAACATCGTTATCGCCTTTTGTCGACGAGGTAGGATTGCTACGTGTAGGAGGACAAATTGCTTATGCCGAGGGAGTTTCATTCAATATAAAGTACCCAATCATACTTCCAAAAACACATAATCTCACTCGCTTAATTCTTTTATATGCCCATTTTAAGTTTCTACACGCAGGTGTGACACAATTATTCGTTTTAGTCCGACAAGAATTCTGGATATTTGGTTGCAAAAATCTAATAAGGAGGATCGTCTTTGACTGTCAACAATGTTTTCATTTGCGCCAAAAAACTTCAGAGCAGCTGATGGGAAATTTGCCAATATCTCGACTTACTCGATCCTTTGCCCTTGACCACACTGGCTGTGATTACGCCGGTCGAATCACACTTCGTTTATCCAAATGCCGGAAATCTAAGCTTGAAAAGGGATACATCGCCTTATTTATCTGTATGACCACAAAAGAGATTCACTTAGAGGTAGTCAGTGACCTATCCACGGATGCATTTTTAGCCGCCTTACGACGGCGTATAGCCAGGCGAGGTAAATGTCGTGTCATTCATTCTGACAACGGTACAAATTTCCAGGAAGCTGCACGCATATTGTCTGAATGGTTTAAATTAGCGCAATCAAAGAAGCAAAATGAGCGAATAACTAATGAACTAGCCAAGGATAATATTGAATGGGATTTCATACCACCTCACCACCTCACCTCCTACTTTGGTGGTCTCTAGGAGGCAGGTGTTAAATGTGTTAAGCAACACCTTCGGCGCGTAGTTGGCAGTAGCATTTTAACATTCGAGGAACTGTCTACTTTACTTTGCCAAATAGAAGCACTACTGAATTTTGCTCTATCTCAGATTCAGACCTAAACCCATTAACACCATCTCATTTCCTTATAGGCAGACCTTATTCAGCATTACCGGAACCATGCTGGCTGGAGACTCCAACCAACCGACTTGGAAGATGGGAATTGATGCAAAACATGGTGCAAGGATTTTGGCAAAGATGGAAAACCGACTATTTAACATCACTTCAGCAATGCCCGAAATGGAAGCAACAAAGGCCACACCCCCAAGTTGGTGACCTTATGGTACTAAAGGAACCTAATTTACCTCCAGCAAAATGGTCACTTGGCCGCATTGAAGCTGTACACCCTGGCAGAGACGGATTGGTGCGAGTAGTCTCAATTCGTGCCAACAACGTTGTGTACAAAAGACCAATAACTAAGATTGCCCTGTTACCGGATTCCTGAATTCCTTCAGGTGGTGCGGCGTGTTTAAGAATGAATTACTCAATTATTATTATTATTATTTTTTTCTTTTTATTAATCTTGAATTTGTTTAATTTTAAAATCGGAATTTGTTAAAAAGAAGTTTTATTTTTTGTGAATATAGAAACTCTTGTAAATGTACCCTATGGGTTGCCGATAAGTTTTTTTTTTTAATTTTTTTTTGTTATCGTATGACTTTGTTCTCTTTATTCTCTTTTTTTTATTGCACTTGTTTGCTGAAGATCCGCTATGGTGTGATCTATGTACATACATACTTAACGAGATTGCGAAACAGTTCAAGCTGCCAATGCAACTTAGTACCTGAGAGACATTAAACTGTCTGTTTGATTCGGCAACCACCATTGGTTACACCGCTTACAGCGATTTATTGCTCTAGTAACTGATCTACAAACAAGGTATGTGTATTACAAGTTAAAGTTCAGTTCTTAGAGCAAAACAATGTATCAAAACCAATTGAGATTGTAAATGTTCCAAGTGCCAACAACACAAATGCAATATATGCCGCTCTGGAAGTTGTCCATGATGGTGTGGGTGTGCAAATAAATAAAACCGATATAGCCTCTTCTTTTATTAAATCAGTAAAAAAATTCGCCAGTTATAAGAACCCAAAAGACAAAAATAAACAAATTTTGTCACCATTATTTTGGCCGTTAAATTTGTTCGTGTTCAAGTAAAAGACAATATTATGAAAACTAAAAGCAAAATTAACCACCATAATATTCGGTGATCATCACTATGGCTCAGCCATTTAGATCAATGACAGCATAACTCCTCTCACAAGAGAGCTTTTTAATGCAACGAAAAAGGTGAAAACGGAGAAGAAATACAAATACATGTGGATGAGAAACAACACGACATTTTTACGTAAGAAGGAAGGAGATGATGCATTTAGAGTGAGGTGTTTAACTGATCTCTGCGAATTATCAGATTTTTTTACATAAACTTACATTATGAATTCAAATTTTTTTACTTCTCATTATGCAAAAATACGAGTATATACCATGTGATAAATAATTAAATATGTCCACACTTTTCATCCATCAAAATATTAGAAGCCTGAGAACAAATTTTAATTCACTTCTAGCTCATATACTATAACTACATTTAATGTTCAAGCTAATTTTATTATTATCTCGGAGATTTGGATATACGATTACGAACTATCCAACTACAATATTCCGGGGAAGATATGTACCATATGGCAATTGCAACAACTCTTATAGTTCAGGTGGTATTTTAATCTTTGTAAAATATTCGTATTAATGAGAAGAAGTAAATCTAAGTAGTTCAGGTATAATGTAAATTAATTGCACCTTGGGTAGTAAACAGTTTGTTATTCTGTGTATACCGCTTATACGAGAACAATTTGAACAAAAAGCATATTTTTAGAACACATGGATATTGATATATGAATATTGATATTCTAAAAGGCAATTTTGATTCCGATAAGTACTTACTTCTTATGTCGTCTTACGGGCTGGAGTCAATCGATTAACAGATCAATCTCAAACTTGCATAGACCACATTTTTGTAAGGTTTCAGAAAAATGATTTGCACAGGTTAAGTACTTCACGACCTTAAAATCACAGATAGCTGCGTGGTAAATTTAAGTGTTGAGCATTTGGTTGATAATAAAATTAGTAGCAAAAATCACATTCCTTTTTCAATAAGAACAACCACAGACTTTGGTGAGGTTAAAAAAGCATCTCAAATTTGAGTTTTCAAGTGTCAGAGTCAAGTTTTTGAGGAAACTGATCCTTCCTCAGCGTACGACATTTTCCTAAGGATATTCAAACAATATGTCGAGAATGCCACAGCTACTCAGAGGTGCCACGGCTAAAAAGATTTAGGCCTTGGATTGGAGTTGGTTTACTTAAATTAATAAAATAAAATAAATATAAGTAAAAAAAGCATATATTACGTATCTAGAGTCAATAATGAGTTTTGCAGACAAGTTTAGCTCGTCCATCTGCGTCAAACGTTCAAAAATTAAGTAAACCAGTCCTTCCGGAGTATATAATCAAGTGTAAACTTCCTATTTGGAAGTTAAAGATTTTCAGCACCGTGAGCTTTCGCTTCTTCCATGCGATTGTGAATTATTCCACGGAGACTATTTATTGTTGTCATCGTTTCGCTTCGCGATATATTATCGGCGGTGTATCTCAATCACACAAGGCTCAGTCCCATAAACAAAGACAAGAGGAGACAAGGCGCTGGTAGCTGATAGTAATTTCGACCTCGCTTGGAAAGCCCTTAGTGCTTGATGTGAAAAGAAAAGGTATTTAATAAATTGTCACTTAAAAATTGTGATTAATCTTCCCACTCTTTCTGTTGAGATTGATAAGTCCCTTAAGCAACTTCATCGAAATGTGAATGATTGCCTTTGATGTTAGGTCATCTCATGGAATCGATATCGATTCTTGGGATTGATTTCTAACTTTATTTGTTTCGAACCGTCTTCCAGAAAACACAATCTCTGGAAACAAAGTTTGGAAAAGCCGTCAGATATTCTAACATGGAATGACATGAGAAACTTTTTAGTCTCACGGTATAAAACGCTTGAAACCTTTAGTGACATTCGACTTTCATCTAGACCTAAGCAAAGTGCCACGCATGTACAAGGAAGCAGAAGAGTAAATATTTATATATCATGCCAAAGAATATAGTACTTATATTTTATTTCAAGAAAATGGGTTATGCTCAAACTGTTTGGCTTTGGTCATCACACGTTGCTTCACAATCAATTGATAATTCAATATGATGAAAATACTCAGCCGTTAATACGGTCCATTGTTCCACTATCTCTGCACAAGATGAACACCCACTTTTCCACATCTGCGAAGCAGATACTATTGGTCTAAATATCCATGTATATACGGGGCGGTAAACTTACCTTACGAGCTTACGAGCTGTCATTGACCCGGATCAAAAGTAACTTTGATAGCCAAAGCTGCCCAAATCCGTTCAGGTCAAAATGTAATTGAACAAAGCTGTAGAAATTATTGTAGTTTATCTAGTTGAAAAATTTTAAAAAATTTTAAACAATTTAAAAAAATTTCCATATTTATTTTTTTAATATTTCCGGCCTTCTTGCTACCGATCTCAACGATATAAGACGTGTTTCAACCAATAAAGAACGTTGCAAGATATCAAATATCAACCCTATCTATATTTTTATCTGGAGATACTTCAGACCCCATCACTGCCTGTTAACAAAGCTTTAGCTACGACATCAAGGCTGAGCTTAACAGAATGATTCAAATTCGCTGATGCTCAATTTTATAAATTCTTTTGGGTAGTTCTACTCATAGGAGCTGATTTGTACGCCGACATTATTTTAGAAGATGTTCAACATAACATTTACGAAACTGGTCGCGCTCAAAATACCATCTTCAGTTGGATAGTATCTGGTTCACATTTGTCTCATAATTCAATCAGGTCTCGCTGGATGATGAGAGAAAGCATTTCCGGAACTCAGAGCTGAACCGAAACCGATCTCCCATGAAGAGCAATATTGTGAAAAGTTCTATTCTGAGGCGACATACCGAGCAGCAGATGGAAAATATATCGTCACGTTACCTTTTACAATGCAATTTTCTCAAGAAATTAAAACGTCGTTTTAGGAAAAATCCTTTGCTAGAATCCGAGTACCACGGTGTTATAAAAGAGTGTTTTGATGTAGGTCACATGTAGTCTTATTACATGCTCCATGATTCAGTGGTCAAACCAGAAATAGTAAGGATAGTCTTCAATGCTTCAAATCATTTAGAAAGCGGAAAAAGTCTAAACGATGTGCTTAATACAGGTCCTGTGTAACAGCAAGATTTGGTGGCCTCAATACTCGAGTGGCGAAAATACAAATTCGTTTTAAACGCCGATATAGCAAAGATGTATAGGCAGATTCAAGTGCATCCTAACCTTAACCCTTTGCAAAGGTTAGGGCGGCTGTGGCTCAAGTGGTAGTGTCCAATGACGTTCTTTTTCAGGCAACTAAATTCGAAATAAGCGAAATAACCACTGAACCCGATTTTTGTTTATCTTTCTGTCCCATTTTCCAAAAAACTTATTACGAGCTCAGGCATTTTAAGTGTAGTAATACCCACTTGAGTGCTAATTTAAAAAAAAAACCGGATTATTTTTAGACTGATATGCCCATTTAAGATTTTGAGTTTCAAACATTTACTTTTAGCGTAAAATGTTCCCCTTACCTTCCAATACGTACTTTGTGAGAATGAGAAGTACCCTATCGCAATATTATATATTATATCTGAAATATTATAATAAACATCTCTATTTCAGTTACGCAAGTGGACGGCCAACAATTTCTTATTGTTGCATAACATACCCAGTGAAAATGTTCCCAACGACCAATTTCTTAATATAAGTGATCAATAAAATTTGTCAGGTGATTGAAAATGTAAGGCATATTAGCCTACAAAAAGTCCTTCAACTAGAGCACATACTCGTAGTTGTTATTTTATTGTACTTCCTGAACAGAGCAATAAGACAAAGAACTAGATATTGTGTCACTTATGCCTACCTCAATTAGGTTTGTTAAATTCGATGTCAAGAAGCAGTCTATAGTCTATCCTACTGGAATACTGCTGGAAAGCCGATGACCTCTCAGTCATACCAACTGCAGTTATCCTCGTTATCCTCATATGAAACTCAACTGAAAACCCTAACCGAGGATGCAGGTCAAAAACCTAGAAAATTGTGAGGTCGGATGTAAGCAGGACTCAGTAAATTCAGCCGTCCGATACAGAGATGCCTCCCATTCTCGAACTATTGTAGTTTGCAAGTCATAAGAAAATCCAGTAATGGCTTAAGTGCATCTTGACTGTTATACATGGGCAGTCGATTTCGTATTTTTGCTGCAACAGTATTTCTTGTGGTCATTGCATCAGGCGGTATATTCAGAAGACTATAGTCAGAGGATATAGTCAGAGGTCATCTGAACTCCAGTGCGTATTCAACACCATATCTTCTCAAAGGGCAGA
Organism: Volucella bombylans; assembly: GCA_949129095.1. Taxonomy (NCBI): domain Eukaryota; kingdom Metazoa; phylum Arthropoda; class Insecta; order Diptera; family Syrphidae; genus Volucella; species Volucella bombylans. The sequence continues at coordinate 153,880,601 of OX422140.1, read as the reverse complement.
CGGCTTACAGAATGATATTCTTATCAAGAGTTGGGATATTCAATATCACATTTAGAGTAGAAGCAGGTGCACTGGAAAGTCCCCATGCAGCCGAGACACACCGTTCCTCGGAGTTTGGTTACAGCAGATACATTTTGTTGAAGACTTTATCCATCAGATAACCAACGCTTACGATATAATTGATCTTATCATAGGAACGTAGATCCAAAGGATCCTCCTAAGTGATTAGCCTAATATATTTCTCAAAGTTCCTTAACACTGTCAGTCTGCTTTCGGGCAGGGAGTTTTTCGTCTTGACATTTTTAATTTAAAGAAATTTGATGACCAGGATGACGCATAGCTAGATATAAAATACTTTACTTCGATCTAAACTGATGGTAATGGTAATGGATGATTCTGTCAAGTAAGCTTCCTACTTTTGGTATAGAGTACAACCTAAGTGTTGAGAGCATTAATTGAAAGCCCATTTTGAGTTCACCAACCGTAGATCATGTCTTGGGCTGCTTATTCTTTAGTGCAGGCATTCACTTGGCATGATCCAACAGTCTGCATAGCTACATCATCTGCATATGCCTAAGTGATGTCATTAGAATCATTGAAAGCGTTCAACAATGAATCCTCCAACATGCTAAATGCTACAGGTTATCCCTGTAGTCACGGTCTATTTCACGAATACTGCTCTTATTCACAAAACTAGTGATTGATAGTGTTATCTGGCCGAGTAACATATGCCGTCAAAAGTTGTATTGGGAAAAGTACAGCGCGTCTTCCTTATTTTCGAGTGCGTCCACAATTCTGTCCACGAGATTTTAAAGCGTAGTCGCACAGGATCACGGATACAAGGTACAGCGTTTTGTGTTACTCAGCTCACATTCAGCTTCGATGATATGAGCTGATTGGCAGCTTTAGAAGCAGCTTACCATAGAAGTGAGCCTCAGGCATAAGATGGATAACTTCTGGAGATGGAGAATTTGTTGAGTGACCTGCTTAAATAGTTTCGTATTAAACGCTGCAAAGTGTCTTCTCTCACTCGATACCTCAACCTGAAATATTATCAGAGAGCACCGTTCAGGTTCTGAACAGCTTCTTCTACTTTTTGTTTTATTTTGAGTATAGTATATAGAAACCATTCATACACTTCTCCTTCACTATAACAGGCCGAGATGTCGAATCCGATTTTGAATTTTAAGTACCGTGGTCTGACATTGAAGGCTCCGATAATGCTCGAAGTCGGTTTCTTTGAGACCCTTTTGTAAGGAACGGCTATACGACTGAGATTAGTTTCGTAGTTAATAAGCTGATCGATTGTTTTCATTTAATCAATCAGCCTGATTAATTGACAAATAACTAAGCAGCAGAGATAGGATAAAAAATAGTTTTTAACCTTAAGAAGGAAGAGACAGATCTCTATAGTCTACTTCCCATTAATCCACAAATCTATTAACATAATTGAAAGCCCGAAGAGCCATCATTATCTAGTAAATTAATTCAGTTTCAATGGATTAAAAGGACAATTCGAATGCAATTTTATCAATTTAACGATTTCTGACTTATTAAACCGAATTTCACTTAACGACTTCCATTAATTTTAAAACACACCTACCAACGTGCAATTGTAATAAACTCATTACCATCCATCAATGTTCATCAATGCCAGGAAACGAAAGTGCTTTTGATTGATTTAATATTTCGTTACGGATTTACGTCTTCCTTATTAAGTTATTGCAAAATACCGGGATACTCCCGATACCAGTACGTACAATATAAAAAGACAATAAAAAAACCAAACAAAAAAAATCGCAAACAATATGTAAAACATAAATAAAATGCAGGACTGGCGAGTATATATACAGCCGTATCGAGGACATTTACTATTGGGTTCACGATACATTTGGCACGTTGTACATGACAGTATAGCAAAGCAAAAAAATACAAAAAACAAAAAATAAAGGACACCCGCGATGCACAGGTATTCGTATGTGCTGGTAGAAACTACAATACTACGGATATATGAAACAATAGTAAAACTGTTGACCGTTGGAGCACCCATTTTCGCAACATTTTTATCTGAAATCCATTCAGCACGATGACGGTCAGTAAAAGTCACTTTCCGACCCATTGATACAGAATGCAGGCAAAATACATACGGACCCGATATCCCATGCATATAGATACGGACGAATATCAGTACTCAAATACAATAGCAAGTGCAAGCACTTCATTCATCATTCTGTTTCCTATGGTGTCTGTCCTGCATTGGCATACTCATCCCCGTTAGCTTTGTTCGATTTTATTAAACGCGTTCCGCTTTTTAACTGCACCGGAATATTCTGTCTGGACTGCTCTGACTACCAACTACGAAGTACTCTTACGCCTGCAGGAAATATCGAGTTTTGAATACAAGTGAAAAATATACTCACCCACATCCGACTGATCCGGCAGCAGAACCTCATCCCCCCGGTTCCAGCTGGTCACTTTAACATATTGACGAACATATTCCGGGATGGTGCACTTCATCAGGGCCGAGTTTCCCAAATAGACATCCGTGTTTTCCACTCGTATATGGAAATTTCGTCTGACAACTGCGAATGTAAATATTGAATAAGAAAATACGAATGCCGAACGAAAAAGTTTATGAAAACAAAAAAAAAAAAAAAAAAACACAAAAAATTGGGAAAAAATAAAATTGTGATTCAGGAAAATCAATTACAAGTCGGACAAAGTAAAGAGGATACCGTTGCAGTTCCAATTGCACTTCCAGATACATACTTTGACGTTGAATTCAGGTTGTGGGTAGTGTATGATAGTACAGGACAAGGACGTACTAGAGAAAAATTGGTCCAAGTACTCGTACTCTTACAAGTGTGTGCCTGTGTAGTCGTTGATTAATTTTGCCCCGAGTTATGTGATATTATTTACTGGTATCTGTTACTATTCCCGAAGCCATACGGATATACGGATGCACTACATAATTCCTCTCTAAAAGTTGTGAAAGTACGTGTACTTCAGTACTTCGTGTATCCGAGCGTGTACCGCAGTATGTGCTGGATTCATGAAATGAGGTGTAGAGAGTACACACAGCTAGCGATGATGATGATGATGATGATTCTTGAGAACTGATGGGGTTATGGAAAGTGCTTTCGTGTTAAGTTCTACTTGACAATTTGTTTCGTAATTTTTTTCTCTCTAGCACTACGTTACTGTGAGTTTCATTGTCCGTATACATACATGTTAAATTATAAGTATAATACTCGTAGTATACTTAAGGGATACCTAGAAGACCAGGTAATCAAGTGGATTTTAAATTTGTAAAACAATTTTTTCCAGATATAGTATACAAGTTGAATGGCTTTTGTAACAATCGGATTTTTGCTAGCCATTTTGAATTACAATTTTCGAGCAATTAGTAATGCCAATAATCAGAACTTAATTTGCATTACACTCTCAATCGTTTGGTAAAATGCTATCAATCTGCAGTAAGTAAAATTAAAGATCAATAAATAGAAAACTATTGATCCCAATAGTTACTTTAACTTGGACAGCTGACCACCAATCTTTAACCATGAAGAAGCTCTCTGAGGAGAATACAAGAATGACGGAAGAGCTAGCTGATTTACATCGACAGCAGCGACTCAGCGACGTTATTGTATGTGGAGTCCCATATAACTCAAGTGAGAATCCCGTTGATCTTGCCAGAAATATTGCAGCAAAATTAGAACACCAAATGTCAGAGCACATCGATGCTTTAAGCCTGAAAGCTAAATCCTACGACTCTCATCAGTATCCCAACAAAAAGCTTTGATCTCAGCTTTCCGAAAAAAAAGGTTTCACGTGAATAACACCAACTCTAATACTGGAAACCACCAGACAGCCCAGAAAATCTACATTAATGAAAGCCTCAAGCCGGAAAATGTCTCTCTTCTTCGTCACGCCAATAATTTGCGAAAAGAGGGACTGCTCTACTCCGTAAGAACAGACAATGGATTGGTTTTCGTTAAGAAGAGCAAAGACGGTAAGGAGTTCAAAATCTCCGCAAACGATGACATCATACGTCCCCAAATACTGCAGTTGTTCAGCTCCCTTCTCTGTAAGGATTTACGAGTATCTGGTTTTATCAAGTATCTACTTGTAACGTTATTCAAATTATAATTCATTTACCTTCTTTTATTATATTTGAAGTAGATTGTTTTCTTTTTTTATGAATTACATTTCTTATATAATACTTTTTATCGGGGCAATTGGCCTCATATTTATAACTTAATTTTTCTCATCCCTTCTTTCACTTTATATCTTTATCTTTCCACTTTACACCGTTTACTTGCTTGTTAATGTCACTTAGCTCCAATTCTTTGTTTTTAATTTTATATAATGCTTCACAATAATGAGTCTTCGCTTGATGATATGAGCGGATTCTCAACGCGAGCAATGATTAAAATATTATCCGAAATACGTACAGGATTTAAAGTATGTCATTTAAACGCGCTTAGCTTAAGCTTTTCGAAACTTGACTATCTTGGTTATATTTTTAATGGATCGGGTGTGGATGTTATATATGTAACGGAGACTTGGTTTAGACCCAAAAAAATGAATGCAGATGTTGACGATGATAGGTACAAACTGACTCACTATCCTAGGATCATATACACAATTGGGGGAGGAGTCGCTGTATATTGTAACACATCCCTTAGCTGTCATATTCGAATAGTTGGAAAGACTCTCGATCTTAATAGTATAGAATACAGGCTAATCGAAGTTGCTGATGGCAACATATTTTGATCCGTTTTTCTTGGCGCTTCAGGAGTTTACTGCGGTCTATGAACACATCACTGTTTGCGGTGATTGCAACATAGACCTACATAAATTTCCTTGACTCGATTGCTGGTTGTCCCTTGAAGCTATGTCTGATCATGACTTGCTGTTCTGTACATATAATATTAACTTATCTCGTTCGTCTACATCTTCAACATTCCAATACCGAAATTATGCTGCTGTAATTAAAAGTTCTCTGCAACTTGATGCCAGCATGCTTTATTGGCAAAATTGCTATTTGTATACAGATGTTAATGCTAAGGTAATATTTTTAAGATCTTTATTTGTGGACTTGTTCAATAAACATGATCTCTTAAAGACTGTGTCTGTCCGCAGTGAAACTTGCCCATGGTTCACGTCTGATGTTGTTGGAAACGAAATCCAACCACCTTAAATTGGAGTAATTGCCGCCATGCTCGCAATCATTCGACTTACATAACACGAAATGCGAAGAAAAGGTATTTTCTGCGTAAACTAGGCACCAATCAATCTACCAAAAAACTTTGGACTAATTTACGCTCCATTGGGGTCGGAAAAAAAATATCTTAAGCAGAATACCTGAAATAAATGATCTCAAGGAAAGCTTTTTTTCCATTGTGCCCAACAACTGTGTTTTTGTCCCAAACACTGAGCTCATTTTTGAAAGTGATTTTGATTTCGAAGTTGTAACAGAGTCATTCAAAGCATTCGTTCTATCAAATCCGATGCAGTTAAAATGCTACTTCACCACATATTGAGGGTACTAACGCATGTATTCAATTTCTGCATTCTCAGTTCATCTTTTCCTGATAGTTGCAAATTGGCTAAGGTTTTACCTGTACCAAAAAAACAGCAGCCAACGTCTACCAATGACTTTCGCCCAATTAATATTTTACCATTTTTGTCAAAAATTTTGGAAAAAATACTTGTGAAACAAATTTCCAGTCATCTTGATCGTCATAACTTATTGTCTACCGCTCAGTTCGGTTTTCGGCAAAATACTTGATGATATTAGAATTGAATATGACTTAGACAATGTCTCCTTACTTTGTTTGCTTGACTTCTCCAAAGCTTTTGACAAAGTAAATCATGAAATACTTTGAAAAAAACACAGATTATACTTTGGATTTAGTGAAAGATCAATATGTCTTATATCCAGTTATTTGTGTGATCGTAGACAGAGAGTGATATTTGGTGATACTGCCTCAAATTCGAAAACTTTGCTAACTGGGGTGCCCCAGGGCTCAATTTTAGGTCCAATTTTATTCTGCATTTTCATCAATCCAAATATACCAAAAGCTTGCACCAGTAACAGTGTTCACTTTTACGCTGATGATGCCCGCCCAATTGAGCTAGCTGAGGACGTTATCTATAGAATAAATGAAGACCTTTCTAGTATATATAGCTACAAAGTCGCAGTTAATACTGATTTCAAAGCAACAGTATAACACTGATTATCTAGTACATATCTTCCTTAATAATGTAAGACCTCAGTACACGAATGTCGTAACCAATCTTATGGTATGTAAACGGCCTTCGCCGACGTGAACACACACATCAAATCGACTCGGTATTTGTTCGCAAAACTTCAATTCGTGCAACCCTCTAGGACATGTAACCTCATCCCCCACATTCCATAATTATTTGAACACATCGCGTCTTTTTGTTGTTCATGTCACTAGGCTATGGAACTCTCTACCAATATTAACAAAAAATATAATTGGAGCCAGACAATTTAAAGCTTCCGTATTAAAACACCTCTCCTGACTACCACAGCAACTACTTACACTAAACTCTTTTTTCCTATTTCCTTTCATTCTATTTTCACTCCCTTTTTCTCATGTTTCTCTTCTTTTACCTTCCAATTTCTTATTTTATTTCTTTTATTTCTATTTTTATTATTATTATTGTTTTATTTTAATTGTAACTATATATACGTTTAACATTAGATTTATTGTTTTATTATTAAAATATTAATTTATCAGCATTTTGTTAGATTATATAATATTGCCATATCTTAGCAATAAAATACTATAAAAGACAAAGTCGTATCTGTACAGTTTGTATTATCCAAAAAATTGAAATTGAATTGAATTAAATTGAAATTGATGATGCATTCCGGAGGTCGAGAGAACTGCGAATATGAAAAGTAAAATAGAGAATGCCGGTTCCCAAAAAGGCCCAAAATTAAACATTGGTCTACGAAACCTTCCAGCCGAGTTCTTACTCATCAGCCGGCTTCGTCTAGTGCAGTTGCATCTTCCTGCTATAAATGTGACCATAAGCAACATTCATTAGATCAATACCAAGAGTTCAAGGCGTTATCATCCAAGCAAAGGCTGGCATATGCTAGAGATAAGTATATGTATTTCACCTGTTTTGACCCAACTCAACATGTTTGGAGAGCCTGTTCTTTTCTTAACCTGTGGTATAAGTGGATGTTCCGAACGTCATCATCGACTTCTGCATACAACGATCACCAACGAGAATGCTGAACTGAATTAAACCGTGCATCAAAAGATTATCCATGCTTCACACACCCGTTCAAATTTGCCTGCCATTGCACCAATAAGAATCCACGTTATTGGCGGAAAGTTTAATGACACCTATGCGTTCCTTGACGATGGGTCTGCGTTAACCTTGATTGAACAACACCTCTTTGATGATCTTGAGGGAAAGGTAGAATATACTACCTTTCAGTGGACCAAGGGTTTCTCTCGCATGCAGAATTCAACTACACTAGCGGTACCTGGAGTGGACCGTCGTAAACAGCATCTTTCTATTCTTTATGTCTATTCCCTAAAGGATTTTGACTTACCTACTCAGACGTACGAATATGATGTTCCAGAAGCGAAGAAGGCATATCCATATTTCCGTAGACTTCCGTTGAAGGATCTTACTAATGCAAAACCACAGATCGTTGTTAGACTGGATCAAGCGAAATTCCTTCTAGGACGTGGACAACGTCCTGGAAAGGACGATGAACAGTGCGCGCTAAAAACTCTCCTGGGTTGTCAATGTTGTCAATATCTCAAGCGTTCAACAAGAATTTTAGTCATCCGTGCAGCTTATGTTTCATGACGCTATTACAACAGAAGATGATGAGAAGATGACCGCCAAGGATTTTGGAGTCATGGTCCCAAAAAAATGATCTTGTGAGCAGAGAAGCCAGCCGTGCAGTGAATATTATGGAACAAACCTTAAAGCTGGTAGACAACCGATATGAGGTTGGCTTGTTATGGGGCAGGGATAACGTTAAACTTCCCGATAGCTATCCGATGGGCTTGAAGCATCTCATTTGTCTGAAGAAGACCCTCAAAAAAGAACTTAACATTCAAGTGGGTATTACCACACTTAAGATGCCTGAGAACGTGTTAAGTTTTTAGCAAAATGGTACACAGAGAGAAAGAAAGATTTTTGGGCTCAATGGTTATTACGCTCTATGGGTGGCATCCAACATTGGATGGGGAGACTAAATTATTAGTGTAATTGGACATGTTGTTGTAATCTAGGCAACCACTCATCTCAATTAAATTTAGTTGCCTGAAAAAGAATGTCTTTCGGGCGCGCTGGTTTGAACCCCGAACCGTCCAATTTGGAAGCCAGTACACTACCACTTGAGCCACGGCCACCCACATGAATGAACATCTATATGTCCGACTTGTTGACTTGTTAGTCAATAATTACGCAGGGATAACTTCAGATGCGGAATTTTCGATCGTTTTAAACCCAAACAAGTTGCCTCTAAAGCCGAGGGTAGTTACTGATATCGTAGCCAAGTTCGAACAACCTGATCTCCGGGGCTTACTACCCTAATTATATGTATCATGAGAGAGCTTGCTTTGACGGCTTTATTCCTCCAGTAAATTATTTAAACTAATTTTTATGCGTTTGTTGTCTAGCAAGTAAGAGTACTCGTAAATTAAGTGATTAAATAAAAATGCATATAAACTGAACTAAAACTAAACTATCCAATGCATCTTCTAATACATTAAAGAAGAAAGCCGTCGATCCCAAATGCACATATTTTCGATAAAAGATCCTGATGCCAAACTCTGTCAAATACTTTAGAAATATCAAGTGCATCTGTCTTGCTTTCACCAGATTGATGTACACTTTCGTTCCACTTTTCGGTGAGATATGATACTAAATCACCAGTGGACCTGTTGCTACGAAAACCATACTGCCGGTCATTGAGAAGTTTTCGTATTTTGAGATATTTCATGAGCTGGTTTAGCAACGTTTCCGTAACCTTGAAAAGAAGGGACGTAAGTGCAATGGGTCTGTAGGAGGAGAAAGAAGATTCAACTTTTTTAGGGATGCGCTGGATAAATGCTTTTTCCAATCTGCTTGCTCTTGCTACTACACGAGTGCGAAAGTGAACATTGGACGCACTAAAGTGTAGGCGGAGACAAAGCACAATCTGGAAGTGTTGAGCTGGTCGCAAAGTGTGCGGCCAACAGACTGGCCTTGTCTAAAGAGCTGATAGCTGAAATGTCATTGTAAATGAGCATTGGGATAGAAGATGAGACAGAATTTTTGATGTTTTTGACGAACGACCAAAAACGTTTACTACCTTTGGGACATTGTAGTATTTTTTGCCTCAGTTTTTTGTCATATATGAATTTCACACGCTTAAGAAAGGCGTTGTGCTGTCATTACTGGCTCGTTTTAACCTTTTACGGTTTTCCTCTGCCGGGTTGGTTTTGTAGGACCGAAAAAACATTACTCTAACCCTGACAACCTCTTTGCAACTCGAGTCTTACCACGCATTTTCTTTGATCTATATTAGTATTTCACGACTTTGATTTAGCTAAAGTCTGCTATCAAAATGCATCCAAATGACTCAGCACCTGAGCAACAAATACAAAAGATCATTTTCCAATAAAGGAGGAAATAGTAAATAAATATAAAACTCTGGTAATTCATCATTATGTATCGGAATCATTCATATAGATATGATTAGAAGACAGTCATATTGGGAAGATCTGTTCAACCAAACTCTCACTAAGAGAAAAGTAGGAATTGTCGTCAATAAAATTCAATAATACCTGATTAAACTTTTCAGCGGCAACGAAAACGTTTCACTCATTAAGTGTACCCTAAGAGCCCTGAAACTGAAACTACCAAACATGTCAAGAAGGTAAATATTAGAGCTCTTGATACCCGCATAACCGGGTAACTACCAGGGTATTAGACCTATAAATAAAACAATTAAACCATAACTTAAAAAACATTTTATTCTGAAAAGCTTTAAAAATTAACACAAAAAATAAAAACAAAAACAAGTCTTATTTTGTTTAATAAATAAAATACATATACGAGTATATGCTTGTAAGTAGCATTAATCCTCAGTTCTGACCCCTAAATATATAAAAAAAATGTAATAAAATTCATTATTTCAAATAATTTATAAACAAAATACAGATGTTTTCCAAATAGAAATGTTTACTTATTTTGTAATACAATACTTGGTTGTAACAATTTTTGATTTCTCTTCAAAAATGTCAACAAGTTTACATTCTCTGGCAAAAGACAACATCGTTTGGGTGTTACAATGTTTTCTGCATTGGAAAAACAATGTTCTGAAAACACCGATGTCTCTGGCACGAATAAATATTTTTTGGCCAGCAATGACGGGTTTGGATATTTTTCTGCATTATTTTTCCACCTTTTTAATGGGTTGAGAGTATTGTGGTTTAACTTTGGTTCACACCATCTGATTTGGCTCCAAATAAAAAATCCATGACACTATATTTTTAACTCACAACTTCTCTACTCTTGATGAACATAGAGTTTTCTACCAAGTTCCGCATATGTTTTCTAAAAAGTTCTCTCACTTCTTCAACCTCGACTTCCAGGTTTTTATGTCTTGGATCCAAGACATGTTCTGTGAGAACTTCTTCGAAGTCCTGCCTATTTTGAACCTGCTATGCAAGCTTTCTTTCATGACTCCCAGGAAGCTGACAATATTTTCATTATCTCCCTAGAATGGAAATTGTTATATTTTCTTCGCAAAGTAATGTTAAATTGCAACAATGGCTTGAAGATTTTAACCATCGCTTCTATTTGTGACTATTCTCTTTCGCTTATTTCAAGTTTCAGAGTCAATGTTGGAGATGTAATATCTCTATCTGCAATAACAACACTTCGATTTGCCAAGAGCCTTTCACTTTCACACATTAAATAAGATGTATTCCATCTTGCAGGGTAACTTAGAATTAATTTTAGCTCATGCAAGCCAAGTTGTCTCTGTGGAATATGTTCCCCATCCTCTCCAAAGGTGGACATTACCAACTTTATTAAATAGAGTATTTGTGACCCTTGAGTACCCATCACCCGCTATTGTCGGGTACCCAATGGCTGACATTGTCGGGTACCCTCGAAATTAGGTCCCGGGTACCCTGGTGTCTGGGTAATTGTTGAGATGGGTATTACCCGGATAAAATCAAGAGCACTAGTAAATATGACAGGAAACCTATCAAAGCTAAATTTGACACGTCTGAAACACCAACAGAAGTGAAAGAAATTTTGCATACGGATATTTACCACTTTAACCCTTATGTCACTAGGACATACCTGGGTGTGTATTTGCATTTTCAAACGCAAAACTCATGGTGATAATCATTACAAACCGGGTTGAATTTTCGAGTAGCTTCCGAAAAATTCAAACTCGAACAATTAATTTTAAGTAAATAAATATCTACTAGATTATAAGTTTTACACAGGTACACCGTACTAACCATACATATGTTACATACCCGGGTATGCAGCCTGTCTATTTATGCCAAATATGCTAGTGCCTTTCTGTAGACACTTAACGTGTTTTACCATCTGCTAAAAACATGTTGAAAACATTTGCAGTTTCTTGGCGATTTGCACACAAACGGTTAAGCCACAGCAGCAAGTTTCACTTAGAAACTTCGTGTATAAATCAGTAAAATATTTGTGTGTAAAAGACAGAAGGTAAACAATAATACTAAATTATAAATGGTAGTTATTTTTTTATAGAGATCGTAGATTGTTTCAGGTATGGCAGACAACAGACTAGTGTTTTCTAGAAATTACCGTAGTATGACCGTGTCAGGTGCCCTGAAAATATTGAAGATAATGAAGACTTAGAAGAGTCGAATCATGGAGATGTTTCTGAATCTAAGGAAGATGGTGAAGCTGTAGCTGTTGCCCATGATAATAATATTGATTCCGAAGATGAACAGATAAATATTCCATCAGAGCTGCAGTCAAATGAAGATATTGGCGAAGACGAATAGGAAGAAATTAGTGATCTGCAAAATCATGTGGAAAGAATGCCAAGCTATGTAGCAAGAGACAGCACTGAGTGGATAAGAGAAGAACCTAGCCTTCGTCGGCTTTTCGCGTAATGTTATGAGGCAAAATGGAGGTCCATATTCATCGACTCGTGTGTGACATTGTTATAAAGGAAACAAATCACAAAATAAAAATGGCCTATAACAAGTGGAATGAGAATAATCCTGCGTGCAGTAAAGAGTGGAAACGTGTAAGTACAGAAGAATTCAATGCATATCCCGATCAAATCACGAGCATACAAAAGACCTCTGGAAAACATCCCTTATACAGGACAAGTATGGGTCTGTGTATACCACTTTGATCAAAAACGAATAACCACGGTGTGGCGCTCCCATTGTTCCGATTTGAGTTCTGTTAAGTTGGTAAATCTGTTGTTGGCATTCCCTCTAAATCTTAGCGCCATAGCTTGACATTTGTAAAAGTTACGTAGCCAAGAGTACATCTATCTCTGTGTTTTACAATTTTAGAAATGGATTTAAATTTGCAACAGCGAACTTGTATTAAATTTTGCGTAAGAAATGGATTTAATGGTGCGCGAACGTTGGAAATGTTGGAAAAGTTTTTCGGCAACGATTCTCTAAAGAAAACTGTCGTTTACTAGTGGCACGAGCGGTTCAAAAGTGGTCGTGAGTAAATCGAAGATGATGAACGCAGTGGCAAACCATCGACATCGAAAACCGGCGAAAACATTGATGGAGTAAAAGAAACATTGCCTATGGATCCATCCAAGACATTTTGGTTAATGATTTGGGTTTCCGTCGTGTAGAAGCAAAGTTGGTGCCAAAAGACCTCAGTTTCAAAAGAGATGATTTGCGAGGCTGCATCCGATCCCACATGCATCAAAAGGATCATTACTGGAGACAAGACGTGGGTTTATGAGTACGACACGCAGTCCAGATATCAGGCAAGTGAATGGCTTCACCAAATGAGCCGAGACCAAAAAAAACACGTCGCTTTCAGTCAAAAAAGAGGGCAATGCTCACGGTTTTCATGGATTACAATGGTGTAGTGCATCATGAATTTTTTCCAGAAGGCCAAACAGTAAGCAGAGAGTATTATTTGGGCGTTATGAGACGTTCGCGTGAAGTAATTCGCCGAAAGAGACCAGAATTGTGATTTTGCATCATGATAACGCACCGTCGCACAGTGCCATCATTATTCGTAATTTTTTGACGAAAAATGCAACAAATACCACCCAACAGCCCAATTCACCTAATTTGGCTCCCTGTGACTTCTTTCTGTTCAATCGAGTTAAAAAACCACTACGAGGAACGCGTTTCAGCAGCCGAGAGGAAGTAATGGAAAAATCGCAGGAAGCGCTTTTGGACATAAATATCAAAAATATAAAAAATGTTTCGAGGACTGGAGCGCTGGCATAAGAGTTTTGCCGTCGATGGGGATTACTTTGAAGGGGACAATATAGATTTCGATGAATAAAATTGTATTTTTAATTTTCTGAATAAATTCCGGGAATATTTTGATCAAGTGGATATACGAGCATTTGGTTCTGTTTATCAACAAAAAAATATATAGCAGTAATATCTACTTCTTTAAAATTTTTATTCTGAATGGGCATTACCATTTTTAACTGAGTTTGATTGTAATTTTTTGATAACTTAATAGTTAAGACTAATTTTATTTTGTTGTTCGCTGTAAAAAATCGCCAACACACACAGATAGAGCTACTAAATTTTTGCAAATGTCAAGCTATGACGCTAAGATTTAGAGGAAATGCCAACAACAGATTTGGCAACTTAACAAAAAAAAAAAACAGAACTCAAATCGGAAAAATGGGAGCGCCGCACGATGGTTATTCCGGTATATTTGATCAAGGTGGTATATCAAAGTTGTAAAGTTGTTCGGCTCAGCTATTGACCCTGATAATAATATAATACTTTATCACAATCAAGCTAACCGCTGTTTTCTTGTCCTAACGAGGCAATTGAGTAATACGGCCCTGTCAGGAAACAACAAGGAGGTCGTAGATAAGACTGCATTGTCCAAAGACCGTGCTAACTGGAGATTTTCAATGATTAAGGCCATGGTTCACCTCGAACTGTAGTGACATCTATTGTAAGTTTCCATTGAGAGTTTTCCTATTATTACATGACTCTTCAGGTCAATTCAGCATTACTGCAGGCATTCTCTAAAGCTAAAGAAATTGCAGCGAAAGGAACACAAATACAAAACGATCGACTACTCCTTTGCCAGAGTCCTCTGTTCTGAAAGTATGCTTCGCTAAATCAATTGGCAGTAACAAGCATGGAACCGTAGAAGCTGAAATACTGCAGTACCTCATGCACATATAATAAATGGTTGCAGGGCCTATAAATAATGCGAGTAAGAACCTGAGTTGACATTTAGTAATATGTCATTGACTTCCTTATGCTGTTGAAAATATAACATTATTACATCTGGCATAATAATAATTAAGTGGAGAACATATTTGGAAAAAGCAACTAACAATGCCTGAAGGTCAAATATATAGATAGATGCAGATCCAAATTTGAATTTTTATTCTGACTACTATTATTCGTATCTCAATTTAAATACCTTGTGTATCCTCTCTATTTGATTACTCAATGATAGCCTTGGGTATATATTTGTGTATGATACCTAAAATGATTACATTTACAATTAAAAACGTAACAGTACTTTCAGTTCCGACTTTGTAGCAATAATTAAATTAAATTGCTCTGGGTACCCATATAGGCAACATCAGAGGGCAAAGTACTACCACCATTTTCCAAGTGTGTATCTGAACAGATTGCAAGGATGTGCTCGTACTTGTAGGCATCTATACTATAACATAGATACTTATATGATTATCATGGTTTACCTGCTTGCACTCGAACATTTCGACTTAATATTGTTCCAGCATCATTGTTAGCCTTGCATCTGTAGGTTGCCTCATGCACATCCGTTCGAAAGTATTGCGCTAGAAATGGCGGGAAATACAGAGTTCCGTTTCCTGGTGTTTGTCTACAAAAAAAAATAAAACAACAACAATATAACACACAACAATTCAAAATAAAAGACAAGGATTCACAGAAAAAAAAATTAATTCAAGTGTACTCCTAGCGAAAGAAAATAACAAAAGTAAGACGAGAAATAATATGAAAAAAAGATACTTTTAATGAATTCAGCAAACTAAAATCCGAGAGCAATAAAAGCAAAACCAAACGATGTAAAAAGAATAATGGCTGTCGTTCTGTTAGACGAATATCTGACGCAGACTTGACTGCCTTAAGTTAATAAAAAGTACTAGAGAATAGCTCTGCCTGAGAGCGCGTACGGATGACATTCGTACATACATCTATACTCGTACATACGATACACAACTGCATCAAGTAGTTCTTTCAGAATATTAATGAATTTTCGGTTGGATGCTGTAAGATACTGAGCTACATACATAGATACACGTATACAGATACTTGTATTTACATTGGTTCATTTCTGGTTTTCACAGGGTTCATCGATTTTCAAGATTAAATGCAAGTGTATCTTAGGATTTATTGTATGTACATATAATACAATGCAAAATTTTTCGATTCCTGTTTAATTTTTCCTGATTGAAATTTGTTTCACTGGGGCGTACTTACTTGTTTTTTAATATTGGATATTGATGTGGGTAAGTGGAGAGTAAGAATAAGAACAGAACTGATTTTGGAATTCAATGACTCTTCCTATATTTCGGATGTAGAATCCTACACCAGACAAAGATGCAATCGATTCTAGGAAATCCCTCAAATGTTCTCTTATAATCAAGACAAAATTCTTTTGAAACTATTTATTTACTACGAAAATGTTGACAAAGACGTTTTTGGTTTCGTTCATTGTAATTTATTCGTTTGTGCTTGTTTTTCTAAATAGTTAAAAAATACTACATTATATCAAACAAATTAGTACTATATCTTGAACCCCTTATGTTACCGACAGCATAGGAGTAACGAAAGTTGAGTAGGCCTTTCGTACGACAAATGAGGATATTAGGATTGGGAAAGAAATAGATTAACACCAAACAAATTTTAAAACAGTTTGTCTGTGTTTAGTCCTATATAAAGCCTTTCATTGTAGCGAAATGGAAACACGTGGCTCGGATACAGATACTTTGTTGACCACCATTGGCTATTATCGACGATTGGATTTCGAAATGTCAAAACTCTCCGCAACATTAAAAAAGAAGATCTTCAAAACTCTAGGAGTAAGTGAAATTAGGTTCCAAAAACATAGGATCCATCGACTGATAGAAAACGTACAACAAACTAGATTGATTATGTTTCCATCTAAGATGTCCGTACGTTTCGTATCCTCTTGAAAGTATCTTATATCATCCTTATACATAAAAAAGGATGTAAGGCCGAAGTTAATAATTACAGATTCATAGCAAAACTATCTTGCATATCCAAACTTTTCGAAAGCATAGTCTATCAGGAATACCTTCCGTACTGTTGGCCAATTATCTGCACAAATCAGCACGTTTCAATCTAAAAGAAATAACTTGGTTTTTACTCCAAATTCGTGGAATGGGTTAAA
Organism: Volucella bombylans; assembly: GCA_949129095.1. NCBI lineage: Eukaryota > Metazoa > Arthropoda > Insecta > Diptera > Syrphidae > Volucella > Volucella bombylans. The sequence continues at coordinate 153,863,948 of OX422140.1, read as the reverse complement.
TCCTATTTAGAAGACCGAAAGTACAGAGTCATTTTCAGATCATCGATATCCAACCCCATTAAAGCAACATCTGATGTCCCTCAGGGTAGTCATTTTGCACCAATAATATTTATCCTAACAACAAACGATATAAATACAAATCCCTTAAATCTTTTCATTGTCTTCTGACTCCTATTGCTTGCAAGAAGACTTAAATTAGTTGTCGGTATGGTGCAAGTAATATCAACAAATGCCAAAGGATAACCTGTTCTCGCAAAAATATACCACCACCTCCAAGAAACTACTACCGCCGTACTACAGAAACTACCGTCCACTACCAAGCACAGTATATCTAGGAATAATTTGTGACAAAGGACGAAATTTAAACCCATATATTGACAGCATTATTAATAAAGCTAACTCCGCAATTGGCTTCATCATGTACTGGTCAGAAGAATTTTCATATCCTTATGATACATAGTCCCTGTACGTCACTTGGTCACCTTATAAACAACTTCACATTCAATGAATCGAAGCCGTCCAACGGAGGTTTATCCGTTCTACCTTGGGCCGCCACATATGTATTAGAAAATACTCTAAACTACTTATAATTAGCAAGCGTCCCCTAAAAAAACCTTGCGATATAGCAGCTTTTGACTGGAAACATGGACTGCCCTAGAATTGTGCAAAATACAGGTTGTGGCATCTTGAGCTTCGGTATACAAATGGTATTTTGCATAACATTGTCCAACGTCTAAGGTGACATTGTGGCTATTTCTACTCGAATGTTGTTTTGTGAGTTCATCTAGAACCTTCGGCTTGTTGGAATAAATTTTGCTTCGGTAGGGGTCAAATCTGGAGATCTTGAAGGCCAGCTCATGTCACCGTTTTTCAACTCCACATGTCCCGGAGATTTTTGCTTCAAAAAGTGTATTGTTTGTCATGCAGTGTGGGTTGGCGCGCCGTCTTGTTGCGAAGATGTCTTGTAGATCTTATTCACGTATTTGCGAACACATCGATACTAATTGCCATCGACAGCCTCTCCAAGTTTAAAGAAAAATGGCCCAATGATGGTTTCAGTTTCACTCATTCCAATGATGCTATTCACGTAAGCCAAGCGATACAACCTGTCTGTTTCCAAAAACCTTTGAGTCAACTGCATTTTGTATGGAAACATGCTAAGGTCTTGTTTCAAATTCTGCCTTAAAGTAGTCCCATTTCAATACGACACACTTAGATATTTGGTAACACTCTCTTTACAGCTTAAACAGATTTACTGGAACGACGTGAATGATATTTTCTACGATATGCATGCTGAGTTAACACAACTGACCGATTATTTTCAATGTGAAGCATCACTATTTTCGTGTAAACTTTACATGGTTTAAATTGTACTAAATTGACGTTTTCAAATCTGGAAACTGAGGCCACTCTGTATTTCATTCACTTCCAATTCCCGTAATCTAAGATTTGAACACTTTCTCCAGATTTGAATTTCTCACGCCAATTACGATCACTTTGGACAAATATTAAGAGTGATGCGTAAAACATATAACTACGCCAACGCCTCTGATATAAACAGTAGCAAATATAAGTACATAATCAAAAAGTCCTGCTCAATGTGTCAGTAACTTAACACCTCTCTCGACCACGACTCTATTCTTCCTCGCTCCATTAGTTTAAGAACATGTTTGTTAGTTTTTAAGTCTAGATTTTACGCTTTATTGCTTGTTAATAAACTGTTCGGGATAGACCCATGCCAAAAATAATACTATTAATTAACAGGATCCCCGCACCGAACTACAAGTCCAGTAGCGCATGAAGACAAGTGAAATGCTGCATAGTGTAAGAAATGACAAACCTAACTATTGTACATCAACGCAAGAACCTACAAGACTGAAGAAGCAGCAAATAATTACGATAGCAGGACCCACTATAGAATTATTTACATCTAGTAAAAGGACAGGACGGAAATCTGCTAAAGTCGGATGAGAAACAACTTAACATTTTACAGGGTTGCTTATCTACTTCGGCAAGAGTTACTTGGACCCAAGCTCAGTTGAGCATACCTTAACGAAACGAATACCCATATTCGCACCTCTTTTTCCCTCGATAATGCTGAAATCACATCACAACTCTTTCAAGCCGCATCCAATACCTCATCAGAAACCGAAACCCTACAGCCGTTAATTAGGAAAGCATGGGAAGCTGAATTCTTCTCTGAAGATTGGAAGATGAAAATGGTTTTTTAATACTATGAGGAATAATATTAATTAATATTTTGATTCAACGCTACATATCAAATAGGCATGGTTTCGGGCTGCATCCTCTGTCTGAAGGAAACACTGTGTTGAGATGGACGCTGAGGGCCACAGCCTGCTCTTACACGGGATGTTAGACATACACCAGATAGCCCACTACTTGCAGTCAGAGGGGAATTAAGTAGAGCCGGCTAAATACGGCTAAAACAAAGGTCCTTAGTTTTTTAGAATGGCTTTATGCTGAACGTTATGCCCCACTCAATTCAACACTCCAGATATACATGTCTTGACAACATCTTAAGGATCTTCTGTCCAAACTGTATAACTAACTTGCAGCTCTACGCAGACATGGAGAAGACACATCAGAGAGGATGTTGGATCTTTAGATATGACTTTAATACGAGTACTTGTAGATCTCCGAACTCGATTGCGCGCATGCGTTGTTGACGCTTTATGTCCCACAAGGGTTCAGAAGACTTATGTATAGAACGTAAATTAATACGTTCATATATGTGCATTGCCGACAAGGAGATCCCCCAATTAGCAATGGAACAATTTGAACTCTGCATCGTATTTCGAGCGAACAGTGCACAAGAGAACAGAAGAAATGTGAGCCAATGGATACTATTGAAATGTGCTCAAAAGTTAAAGTTTATTTTAACGTCGAACGTGAGTATCTTCCCAACAAAAAAAAAACGTTTTGGGCTTTGAATGTTTGGTCCATTGTGGACTTACCAGCCTTACAGTCCCTATAACGCAGCCATTCACCAGTTCTTGGATCAATTCAATCTTCTACGGATGCCTAGCCAAGTCTTTCGCAAAATACGCCACAGGGACGTTCAAGAGATGCTTAGTTCTTACCGACTCTTGTACAGCCGCAAGCTCTTTACTTCTGATGTTCGCTCCTAGAATGTGCTAAAGTAGAACCCTTTTCCGCACTCATGTAAATATGAAATGTGATTTTGATACTTGCCAATTGATCATAATAAAGAAACCAATAGAGCCAAACGGACATGTTTTTTGTCATCCTCTCTAGAAGTTAGCCTCAACCGTTTTTTACTCGTCCTAGGTGCTGGACAAAGGAAAGGAGCAGGAGCGATAAATGTCCTAGGTGTTGGACAACGCGCAACATCTGGTCTTTCGCTATTTCACTGGCATAACAACGTTATGGAGTGAATAAGTCGATTCAATTTTTTACACTAAGCTCATAATTACTACTACATCTATGAACGTCGTAGCTGGTCCAGAATTTTGATGATTTGTTGCCGTTGTTGAAGTGTATACCTTTTTGTGATTAAATGGTAGACAATCTGTAGCCCAAATATGGAATCTTTGTCAAAGATGGTAAGCTTTTTTCTTTTTTTTTAAAGAACTTAACAAGTGGGTATGACTACACTTATAATGACATAGCATGTGTTAAGTTTTTCGGAAAATGGGGAAAGAAAGATGTTTGGTCTCAGTGGCTATTTCGTTCAATGGGTGGCATCCAACATACGAGGGGCGTTCAATATATTCTCGGTATCGATATGAAGGAAAATGCGAATTCAATTTAAATTGTTTTCATTTTTCAATATAATCTCCCCTAACATCAATACATTTGTTACATCTTGAGATAAGCTTTTTTAAACCCTCAACAAAATAAATAAATTTCCTCTTTCTCATCCGAAAATCTTTTTCCACGAAGACATTTTTTCAAATCCGGAAACAGGAAATAATCACTAGGGGCAAGGTCTGGACTATAGGGTGGGTGTTGGATTTCTTCGAAACCACAATCTCGCGCAGCAGCCTTGGAAACTCGCGCCGTGTGAACAGGAGCGTTGTCATGAAGAAGCAACACACCCGCTGCGAGTTTACCCCGTCTTTTCTTTTTAATTTCCTCCCGCAAATTATGCAAAGTGGAAGCGTAGGATGTGGCGTTGATGGTTTCACCTTTTTTTTTGTACTCAATGAGCAAGATTCCCTTTGAGTCCCAAAAAACTGTGGCCATGAGCTTCCCGGCAGACGGAGTGACTTTGAACTTGTTCGGGGGGTCTGTTCCTTTTTTATGCCACTGCATGGACTCTTGCTTGCTTTCAGGGTCATAGTGGTGGACCCATGTTTCGTCCCCAGTAACAATTCGATCCATAACACCGTCCGCGTTCTCACTACACATCTCCAAAAGCTCTCTACAGCATGCAATTCTCACTTTTTTCTGAGGCGCTGTGAGCATTCGTGGCACCCACCTTGCACTGACCTTTGAAAGGTTAAGATGGTCATGAAGAATGATGTGAATGGTACCAATTGAAAGCTTGGTGATCTCTGTCATCATTTTCACCTTTATTCGGGCATCCTCAAGAACAAGTTTTTCGACTTCTTTGATGCTTTCTCCCGTACAAGCAGTAGCCGGGGCGCCGGAGCGGGGGTCGTCTTCAGTGCTCTCTCTGCCTCTCTTGAACTCACTTGACCACTTTTGTGGTGCGGAACCCTGGTAAACAGCCACCATCTCTTCATGAATAGTTTTTTGACTTTTTCCTTGCTTAGTGAGAAATTTAATTACAGCGCGATGCTCAATTTTCACCATCATCGTCTCAGTTGCCATTATGATTCTGTTTAACTAGAGATAAAACGCGAATTAATAATCACATTTATATGAAATTTTACATGAATGCACTAAAATAATAGTATTACTTGATAAATAAGTCAATTTATATATACACCACAGCTTCACCCCGATACCGAGAATATGTTGAACGCCCCTCGTGTAATGGGGAGACTAAATTATTAGTCTAAATTGACTTCACGCTGTATTTATGAAACCATTCATCTCATAAAGTTTTAGTTGCCTGAAAAAAGTCTTTCGGTCACGGCTGGTATTGAACCCCAAACTATCTGATTGGGTAGCCAATACACTACCACTTGAGCCACGGCCACCCACCCACGTGAGTTTACAGGATCCCTATTGGAAAAACACATTAGGAAATCAATAGTGGTCAACCTTCAGACTGAGAAAATTATCTGGTTTTGTCTAAGAACCTCAAGTTCGAAGAAGTGGCCGAAAGAAAAAAATTTAGTCATTAGAGTTGATAGCAGAGCTGCTCTAAGAGACTTACTAATCTACGACATGAATGCAAGACATAGGTATATGAAAGCAAGTGGAAGTCTGAAGTTACTAACTCCTGTCAGCGAATTCAGAAGAGCTAAGAACATGCAAAATAGGTAAGGACGTAGAGAATCACCTCCCTAGCAATTTGACAAAAATCTACGCCTTGAAGTTACTAACTTACGACGACTACGACAAAATCGATAATCAAGACGGATGTTGAATTTAGTGAGTAAGAATCTACACTCTGAAGATTTATCAAGATTATCTCTTTGGAAAAACAAAATATCGGCTATAGAGTGTGATGACCTGATAAAACTTGATGCAAAACAGTCTAAGGTTTTGAGAACCGAGATATGTTGAATACCTATATGCAAACGGGTTAAAGCTGTCTTTAACTTTAACTTCTTCTCACTCTCTCAAAAAGTTCATTTTCGTAAAACGAAAAGGCCTGAATACAGTAAATAAGCAGCAATGTACAATATCTCTGCTTGCCTTAGGTAAAGAAAACCAGTGAGACTATGATACTTTATGATACCCCATAGACTTAACCTCAATGCACCAACCACAGTTTCACACAAAGGTGATTTCATTTGATAGCACTTATCTCACAATTCCATCTCTCTAAGAAGTGATTGGTTCTAATAAATCCACTGTCGCTCGGAGTCTGTCCCTTTCGCTGCCATCTCAAATCACGCATTCTGGAAGGAAGGATCCAAGGAAATAAAAACCTCATAATCCCTCGAATATCTCATTGCAATGTGATGTCATTTGTAAAATTTCTCCAACAGATTTTCTACTCCATCTCCTTTTTCCATTTAGCTAGCACTCCTGCTGAGTTGTCGTTGTCGTATCCTTTAGTCGTCCGCCCAACTGCAGCAAAATGTCATAGCGCTCATTCCATTGAATGAATGTATGACAAAAATGAGAGAAGACGAAAACAACAAAAAATAAAACAACCAACACACCATTCCATACAGCACAGAATAGAATGGCTAAGAAAATGGATTCACTGGTACTGCAGCGATCCTTTTATGACACGCCAGCAACAGCAACGGCAGCAGGACAAAGAAGATAAAAATGAAATAATAATAACAAGACCGCGCCACAAACAAACAAATAACTCCATTCCGACCAACATTATATCTGGGATTTATAATGCTCGTTGTACACATTTCATCCCTCAGGGGAAGCCGTTGCCGCCGCCACCGCCGCTGTCGCTACCACTGCTGCCTTTTCCAACCGATGTACTGTTGGAGTGCAAGGCTGATGCCTCTACTCTAGTCGTATACATTGTTTGGCAGTTGAGCTTAAGGCACACTCTCGTGAAACTCCAGTATTCAAAAGCACCAAAACCAAAACAGGAGGCACAAACAAAACAAACGGTAACACAACACCACAGCCACAACGTGGAATGATTCTGAAAAGAAGATGCCTCATTTTTCTTCCCATGCACAACACATATCTAGGGAGCAGTATGGTTATAGAGAAGACACCTTCGCCCGGTAAACAGAGTCTTATCCTGTCGCTGGATCTAACATACAGTGTTACGAAGAATATACTCCTGCACTGCTAAAGTCTACGAGTAAATTCTGTCCGCAAAGAATTATTGCGATCATAAATAATACGAGCGACATTTTGAACGATAGAAATGCAACGTCCCTTGCTTACCACCCTTTGAGTCATCACTTTCAGTCCTTCATTTCTATTACTGAAAATTTACCAAAGGATATCTTTTGGGAAACCGCTCGATTGTTGTTTCTGTAGGAAAATCCTTTGACGGCAGCTCATATCCCTCCGTTGCATGTCCGAGAACGCTTTGAGTAAATCCGAGTAATTGAAAAAGCCTTTTGGCAATGTGGGATTAAATCCTGTGGTCAGTTTATGCACACCCCCACAATCCAGTCCACCCTTCCTTTTTCAGGGCTGATAATTTCTATCTTTTATCATCTCACTACTTTAAAGCACAAAACAAAAAAAAAAAAACTGATTTTGGTCAATGTCCTTTCATCAGAGTATTATAAAAGAAAATAAATTTCCAAATGATTTGTTTACAAATTATTGTATCCGTATGCTGGACCCAAATGTATCTTCCCATCTTTTCCAATCCTATTTTGTACATGCAATTCATTCAGTTAATTCAAGACAATACCAATGAATAGATAAAAGCAGATTCCTACCAGTGTTTCTTTGATGCCAGCGGGTTCGGGAGGAGTCTCGACTCGACTCGATTCGACATTGTGACCAATGGTCCAGAAAAGGGTTCGTGGACGCTTAGATTATCTAAACTACCTTCCGTGCAGAAGGTATATACATACATACATATACATATACATACCGACCACATTAACAAACACCATAGTAAATAGGATTTTGGGATGAAAACTTTGTCCTTGTCCATTTCCATTAGTAGTTCTTTCCGGCATCATGAGTGGCAGGATTCGTCTTTAAAGAAAAATTTACTGAAAGTCTGTGGACTTAGTTGATTCCAAAGTTTGCATTTCTCTGTTTGAGGTCGACGAGTGTCCTTTGAAGTATTGCAAAACTTTGTCGGATTATTTCAATTGAACGTTCCTTTTTAATATGTGCATTGGGATCTGTAGTTTTGTATTGGGGTAATCAAATTTAAGTAGCTAGTAAAGCTGATTTAGAACTCAGATTTAAGTGTGATTTCTTGACCTCAGAGGATGTACATTACCTTCGGAAATGGGCTAAGGGAAAAACAAAGTCGCAGTTTGCTCAAGAACTTATATTTCCAACACCATGACATGCAGGATTTAGCTATATGTTAAAACTGTATTTATCCACTAGTGATGAATTAGTATGGTTTTCCATATGTATGTATAATTAGTGAAAAAGATGCTGAGCTACTCAGGTAATAGTTATGGTTCACATCCAATTGTGCTCGCAGACAAGCGCAAGGGCTCCACTGCGTTTTTCCTTATGCTTGGAATCGAAGACTATTGGGTTTGGAGGGTTGTTATGCGTTTGACTCATATGTCTTAGACATGTCAAATGATTGGTGCTCACCGTGTTGCCATACAGCTTGTAGAATAAACTGTTCCATCTCCTGTTTCTAGAGTCTACCGAAATCGTATCCTCCATGAAACGCCTCTTTCCGCTGAGACCCTCTAGCTAACTTTAACCTAATTTATTACTAAACCTAATTCATTACTGGAAGGATTATGTACTCGTAACTTAAGTAACGAGTAAAGCGTATTGAGCGTATTTGTGTAAAAAACAAAACAATTCAGAGACAAACAACAGCCTCGGAAATGGAAGAATATAATATTTGCGGACGCAGAAATAATTTTAAGGACACCGAATTTCTTGCGGCCGAACAACTGGCGGTGGCCCTACACTGCTATATAACAGATATTACTGCAATCCAAGGCAACTTCCTCCTGTCAAAAACAAAATGGAAAGTCAGCGAGGATTATACGCACAGTGACCACCAGGCGATAGATATTGATAGATATAGAGGAGGAAAAACAAACGAAACAACTGAAACTTGCAGGTTCTAAATTGAAGGACACACTCTTTGATAAGGGTACGTTTGAAGAAATAATTAATAGTTACAATCTGATCGGAAACAGAACAGCTGAGAATTTAGCGAGTCAGCTTACACATATTGCTACTACAGAATGCGATGCATCAATGCCCAAAAGAATCGTCAGCTACAAGAGTGCTTTTAGTGGAATGTTGAAATTAATGCGCTCAGGGCAAGGTGTCTGTATGCTCGTCGAATAATGCAGCGAACTAGAAGAAGGCCAGATTTTCAAGAAAACGATTTTAAGTGGCAAGACGCCAATTAAGAACTGCCATCAAAGAAAGTAAAGCGACATGCTTCAGGCGCCTGCGTAATGAAGCTGATCTAAATCCTTGGGGTACTGGTTTTAGAATGGTAATGGCCAAAGTAAAGGGCTATAACAGGTACGACTCTACTAGCATCTGTTGTACAGCATTTTTTCCCACAAAGACCCACGCATTATATCGAGGAAGCAAACAGGTAAGCAGAAACGCCACATATATCAACGTACGAACTGATCAAAGCATGCAGAAAAATTGACGATAATAAGGCGCCTGGACCCGATGGATTTCCAAATAAGGCCGTAAAAGCAGCTGTCCAAAAACGACCAGACCAAAGATGTCTAAAGCAAGGAATTTTTCCTGACCCATGGAAAAAACAGCTTTTGATACTGCTGCCAAGGGGAAATAAGCCACCAAGTGAAACAGCTTCATATCAGCCAACATGTCTTCTAGATACCCTGGCAAAATTCTGGAATGTATCATTTACGAAAGTTTATTGTTAGTAGCTGAGGAAAAAGGAGCTTTATCAAATCGCCAATTCAGTTTTAGAAACTATAGATGCCATAAAAGCGACATTGCGATGATTGAAACGATAGAAGGAGAAAGATGGCGATGGGGCATAAAGGAACATTGCGCAGTGGTAACACTTAATGCTAAAAATGGGTTTAACTACGTAAGCTGGTTATATATAACAAGAACACTTTCTAGAATAGATACACCGCGCTATTTACTTAAGATTGTAAGAAGCTACCTCAATAATAGGCAGCTTCAATATCAAACAGAAGATGGTACCAAATATTACAGTGTATCTGCTATTGCGCAAATAAAAGATTGGATATGTTCAGTTGGATTTAAACTTGCTGACCAAAAAACTGAAGCGATTATAATAATCAGTCATAAGACAGTTTAATATGCGACCTTCCGGTTTGGAAAGCAAACAATTTGATATAAAGAAGCAGTGAAATACCTGGGCGTAATGTAAGATAATAAACTGCAGTTTACACCACATGTCTTTTATGCCAGCGAGAAGTCATCTTTACTACAAGCGGCATTATCACGAATTGTACCAACTATCGGTGGACCTGATTACATTAGAAAAGTGTTACTTTCAAATGTGATCAGTTCGGGTCTGTTTTACGCTGCCCCGGTTTGGACTACGGTACTAGTCAAACAGGATGCTAAGAAAAAATTATCGTCGGCATACAGACTAGCACATTAAGGACGATGGCTTTTGAACGATATCGAATGAAGCAGCACATATATTATAGCTGGAATGGTACCCATCGAAATACTCGCATGAAATAAAAAGGACTAAATAGGAGGAAAGGATGACCTCAATAACTAGGTGGCAAAATAGATGTTAAAATACCACAAAAGGCCGATGGACCTATAAATTAATTCCGTCTATGGAATTGTGGGTAAACCGGACACATGGGAACTGCAACTACCACCTCACGCAGTTTCTGTCTGGTCACGGGGGTACCGTAAATATTTATACCGCTTTGGACCCAATAACTCCTCCTTGTGAACAAATTGTCCAAATAACAATGAAGTTGCGGAGGATGCAATATTATTGGAGTCGTTTCGCAGATAGAAGAAGAAACGTACCGTGTATAGAGTACCTTGTCGAACATGTGTCACGATCAGAGGAAAACTGGGTGGGAATTTGTGAGTTTATAACCGGTGTGCAGAAAGAACTCCACTGAATCGAACAAGTCCGACGTGCTGAAATAGCAAGCATTGAAGGGAATACCACGGGGAGAGTGGTTGAAGTGTGCAGGGTGTGGTTTAGTACGTAGGCATACTCTTGACATTGGAATATTCAGGGGTATGAATCGTGCATGCTAGTGGCCGGGCTACCATTATCTTTCGAAGATTATACACCCTATGGCACAACCACTAAAATAAAAATACCCACACATTAACACAAAAACACGTATACACAATCATACGCAAACAAAAACACGCCTCACAAATGCATCACCATGCCTAGAAGAACAAACACGACGGTAATTGCATTTGCCGATGACAATGCCGTCGTGACAGTAGTTAAACAGATTCGTATGGTTGAATTCGCTATAAACTAAGCAATTGTTCGTATAACGGATTGGACTTGTTCTATACAAGAATTCTATCCCTGTATCCTCATACTGAAATCGTAGTTAACAGCGATTTCAAAATACACAATTCTGGGTGGCTTCGACATTCTGGACAGACAACACCCGAAGGACGCCATGTTGAGATCTTCGCTGCCGAAAACAACTCGAGCCAGCTTGTTATGCCATCCACACGAATACTTGACGTTGATAGTCATACCGCCAACACCTTGGTCGATGTGCTATCTAGGCTCGTCGGACTGTTGTGTTATATCAGCTAATTTCTCGTACACTGACCACACAGGTAGAGAAAAGATTTCTAACTGAACCGGATGGCAATACGTGCGAACTTAACAGCTTCTTTAGGAATTTGAGCTGCTCGTTATATTTCTTGAATAACTACGTGGATGTCGCTGCTGATATGATCACAGACAACATTCTCTTTGGAATGAGATCCTTTATCCCCTGTAGGATGAAGAGTATCAAACTAAAACAAAACGCGTGGTGCGATTCGAGCTGTAAAGAGGCTGTCAGGGTTAGAGAAATGTTTTTTTGGTCCTGCAAGACCAACCCGACAGAGAAAAACTGAAAAAAGTTCAAACTAACCAGGAATGACTGGAATGTATTTCCTAAGCATGTAAAATTCCAATACGACCAAAAACTGAGGCAAGTCCCAAGAGTAGTAACAATTTTTGGTCATTCGTCAAAAACATCAGAAATTCTGCCTTATCCTCCATTCCAACGCTCATTTACAATGACATTCCAGCTATCAGCTCTTTACACAAGGCCAATTGCGACCAGCTTAAGACACCTAGATTGTGCTTTATCCTGCCTACACTTGAGTGCGTAAATGGGGCGAATCCACTTTCACATACTCGTAGCAAGAGTTCCTAAAGATCTTAATATACACAAATCCGCTGGTCCAGATGGTATATCTCCCCTTCTTCTGAAGAGGTGTTGTTCCTCGCTGGCAAAACCACTGCGTAAGCTTTTCTATCGATCCTACTCTTTAGTATTCTTTCCGAGCAGATTAAAAACAACATTTGTCCAGCCCATCACTAAAATATGCGAATCTTCTTCTCCTCCATTAACACTTACATCATCATCAGCTCCGAAATATCTCGAAACACGAAAACTTCTCAATAACCGATAGTACGATTTTCGTAGTAACAGGTCTTCTGGTGATTTGGTGGCATGTCTTACCCAATTCTAGCGAAAGCAAGATAGTTGCACTTGATATTTCTAAGGCATTTGGCAAAGTTTGGCATCAGGTTATTTTGTCGAAAATGAGTGCTTTTGGGATCGATGACTCTTTTTTTCAATGGATTAGAAATTACCATTTGGAACGTTCAATTCAAGTTGCCTTGGATGGTTTGAAAACTGATATTCATAAAATATGAAATAGTGTGCCCAAGGGCTCCGTTCTGTCTCCGACAGTCTTTATAATTTTAATCAATGAACTCTTGTCTTCCGCTTCTAATCCATTATATTCCGTTGCTGACGACTGTACTCTCTGGTTTTCATATCGTTCCCGGACTCGCGTAACTTCTCTTCGGCTGTAGAATGGGATCGGCAGCATATATTAAGCTCATTAAATTCCGATAGTAACAGAATAACCAATTGGGGAACTATCAACAGCGTGGAATTTATGCTTCCTATACACAATGCTGTCTACTGTCGTTAAAGCGAAATCCAAACATCCAGCCATTATCCATGAATGGCACTTGCATGGTTGAAACCGAAAAACTTTTCATTCTAAGTACGTGAGTTCTGACAATACTTACTCGGTGTAGCCAAAAATGCTGCAAATTTCTAGGTCTCTTAAAACGATGTATACAATTTTTCATCCGCTCTCATCTGGCCTCAATATATAAGGTGTTCATCTGCCCAAAATTGGAGTACAATTTGTTCCTTGCACTTGCTAGATTGGATCCAAAATCATGTGATAAAACTCATAGGTGACGCCAATATTACACAGTCAATGGACATACTTGAACACCGACGTAATATCACCTGTCTCAATTTGTTCCATCGCTGTATCCACCACCAGTGCTCCAACACAATTGCCAGTAGCATTCCGCGACTTCAAACTTTTAATCATAATAACCGTCTCGCTATGAATGCTCATCGGGGTTCCCTCAATCCCACCTTCGGACGTACTTCAAAATATTGTGATTCTGTACTAAGCCGTACAACGTCCTGCAGAGGGCTTGTTTCCTAGTCATTATAACAATCAGATATTTAAAATCAACGTACATCCATACCTCTCTTTGTTTCGTTCCTAAGGTTTTTTGCCAGCGCTTTGTGCAAACATTTTAAGGGTACTAATAACCTCTTGAGCCCGTGCTAATTTAAAAAAAACCTACGCACACAACCTACTGGTTTGCTAGAACGTCACCATTGGCAGCTATTCCGTCGAGGTTCTTAAAGACTCCATTTACGAGAACCTTGACTCTGCAGTTACAAGCAACAACATCAGTGCAGAAATCAGATGCAGAATTTGTAGAGGCTCTCAAGAGGCAGTTGAGTCCCGGTTCTGCTCTATGGCGCAGAGGCTTGGGCTTGTCGAAAGCGGATGCTTAGTCACTTGAACGTTTTGAAAGATACTGCATGTGATTGTCGGTCCTGATTATATTGATGGGGAGTGGAGTACGAGTAGGGGATATTGTATTACCACGAACTGTACTTCTAGTCACGCATCTACAGATTCCACGTCTGAGATGGCTGCGTCATATTGGCGGATGAACACTTCAGCTCCAGCCCAAAGTTTTCGATTCGAGTATAAATAAGGGACGTTGGGGTGTCAAGTAACCAAACGTAATATACTCTTATACCTAAAATATACCCGGGATACCTCAAACACCTACAAATTTTATGATTTTTTATATAAGGGATCTGATCGCTGCTTGGCTGTCTTTTTCTTGTTTTTTTTTTATAATTTACGCGCGCCTAAGGGGTTAGATACCCTTTTACTATTGCCAGGGAGCGGGCGGAAATGTAGAAAGCAGGAGAAAGGAAAATTGTTTGTAGTGGTTTGAAACTCAGGTGTGTTTGGTTTCGATATTCGCTCTCCAGTGGGTTGGTTTCCGAACAGGACGGAGAGGAGAGTTTTTTCTTCACTCAGAGTGGAAGATTATAATTCGCAGTAACTTTTTGTGCTTGAAACTCTACAATAGCCAAATCTACGTGTCAGTGTTATGCCTTCACACGCAGAATTTTTCTGTCTGAGTTCCAATTACACAAATTAAAACTGACTTGCCATGGGCAGGATTTGAACCTGGACCCTTCGAGTGAGAAGCGATTGCTAGTACCTCTACACCACAGCCACCGCTATGTCTATGCATATTCCAATATTCTACCAGTGTCGTTTATCTTGACTGAACGAAGTAGCGGCCTGATGAATAGATAAGGCTTCGGCTTGAAAGACCGTACAGTATTTTTGGGTGCTGAATGATGAAGATGTCTATCAAGATGCAGATCCATTCGTTTCTTTCTGGAATCAAGTGATTGAAATTTATATGAACGTGATTGTTGGAAAGTTCATGGTCGATTGATTTGGCGAAGCTGCGTTGTAGCCGAAGTAGAATTGCATGCCATACATTAGGTATTTTTCAATCTAATGGAGGAGTTTGAGGCAGCGCGATGTATGTCGAAAACATCAATTGGTAGCAAATCAAGCGGAGTTTGATATTTCAAAGTGCGTCCAAGAATCAGTATGAGGGAGAACGGATGAGTATTGGTAGCAAGGCGGCTGCTACGGTTTTAGTTTTGAAGTGGGGGGAATGCTATAGAAAGCGATTGAACAAGGTAAAGATATATTACGTCGGTGGTCGAGCGTGTTGACTGGATGATACTGACATCACCTACGAGTTATATTGTAGCAGAGAGGTCCTAAGGGCATTTGACCACGTGTGGGCCTTTTATTTATAGATGAGACGGGTTTCCTTCACAGCATGAGAATACCTAGATCTTTTGCAGCATTTTTGACGATATCAAATGGTCATTGTAAGGAAGGTTTCCATTGACATACATTCCGAGGACGGAATGTTTCGTGGAAAATTGCTGTGAGTATCGTCAGGTAAGGAATATATTGGACTATAAATTGCAGATAAGTGATCATTAATGAAAATTAAAAGGACGGGATAGAACGGAACCCTGAG
Organism: Volucella bombylans; assembly: GCA_949129095.1. Classification (NCBI taxonomy): domain Eukaryota; kingdom Metazoa; phylum Arthropoda; class Insecta; order Diptera; family Syrphidae; genus Volucella; species Volucella bombylans. Next base: position 153,848,563 of record OX422140.1, on the reverse strand, counting down.
GAACACCAGCAATTATTGTTTGCACATTAGACTTAAAATCGTCCAAGACAACTTAAATTTAGCATTTCAAAATGTGATTTCTTCAGTAAAGATGAGATTCGTCGATCCGTCGATCGACGTGTTTTCGAAAAATGAGAGCAAACCTTGTCAAATGCTTCTGAAGTAATAAGTCCTTTCGCCAGGTTGGAGTAGAGTATGGTTGCACTTTTCGGTGAAATATCCTTTAATTCGGTCATTGAAAAGTTTTCATGTTTCGACAAATTTCATGAGCTGATGGTTAGCACTTGCATAAGCTTGAAAAGAAGTGCCAATGGGTATATAAGAGAAGAGAAGAGAAAGGTTTATCGGGCTGGATAATGTAACATGTTCCAACTATCACTTACATACATAGTAGTATTGAAGCGTGTGGTAGATCAACTCTTTAGGAGGAGAAGAGATATATTATCCGGAGCATCGGATTTGTGTGCATTGAGTTCTTTGCATACTCTTGCTACTTCACGAGGGTTTAGTGGTACTGAAGTTGGACTGGTACTAACTTTACATGCCGGTAATTATTATACAGGCAGCCCTTTGTATTTTTTCTAGTGAGTTGATGCTAGTCCTCGAGTATGCGAGTGGATCATCGAACGAAGTTTAGTCCTAGTGCATGACTTTGGCTTGTAGACCCTTCTTTTGCCCCCGAGCCTTCTTTTCGAGTAGTGGGCAAACAGAGCTTTTTAGTTTCGCTTTATAATGATTTCTTTCCAATAGAGTTTGCTATCCAGGATGAGACCTAAGTACCTGACACTTTTTGGGAATATCAGAGAAATCGTGTTTAACTTAAATAGTATGCTGCATGGGTCAGCTTTTCCAGAGGGCGAGTATGCCTAACGCATATTGGAGATTATTAAAAAGTATCTGTGGATTGAGTGTCTGCCCGACACATATGGACTGACATCGTCTGCATAAGCAACCACTAATCTGGCTCCCTCGATGGCAAGGAAATCTACTTTTTTGTGGAGATAGAATGTAATGCGTGGCAGACTTCTGTGGTTAAAACTGCATTTAGTGTGAACGTCGAAAATTTTGTCTAGTTGTTTTTTTTAAGGAAAAAGATAGCAGACTTATTGGTGTGAAATCTCACGTTAACCTCTTGTATTATACCAAGACCTTCACACCTGAAAATCAGTCTATATTTGTTGGAAGATAATATAACGCCTGGTGTTCTACTCGTGTATGTTACGAAGTTGCAAAATGCCAATATAAGTTTTTTTCAACAGATCCTGTCTGGGTTAGTCTCTAGACGCGAGAGGTGGATTGGTGGAATTCAGCCAAAGATTATTCCTCTGGTTGAAGTACTACCTACTGTTCCTGCGGAGTTTCTGCAAGATTTTGTGGAAAGTTAAGAACCTTCGAATTAGGTAGAACATTCATGTGAAAAGAGTACTCAGTCAATTTTGTGTGCGTAATTGTAGGCAATTAGGGCAAATTTGCGTTACATGGGGATTGATTGTGGTGCTATTTGAGATCATGTTTTCACCTAAGGTAAATCAATGCCGAAAGCTGAGAAAAGTCTCTGCACGAAAATCCGCGTAGTAGATACGAATTTTTGTCCCTTATGTCATCTTAATACATGCAAAACCAATGAATCGCAGCTGCCCCTAATTTTTTATTAAATCGTGATTATTGAATTACTAAAATTACTAAGTACTAACATTAAAGGTCGACAATTATTAGTTTCTGATCTCAAAGGCAACGCCGCATAACCACCTGCAAAATACAACGAAGATGATTTTGGTAGTGTATGTAGATTTCAGACAAATTTTGAAAGGCTTCCGTTCAAACCAGGATATTGTTCACGAAAGCAGTAGGCGAGGAATAAGTCAATATAATGTCTAACAAGTCGGACATATATGAGGACATCAAAGGAGTTATTTGCCAAACCAATAATAATTGGTTCTAGAATGACAAAGGATAATATCAAACTAACAAATAACATAAATATATCCCTTGATCGCTTCTGTACTTTGATAGAAAATGAAATAAGTAAAAAACAAATTACTAATCCTTGTGAATACAGAAAAAGGAACAAATAGTTTGCTGTGACATTACTTTAATGGAAAATGAACGAACAAGAAAATACAAAAGAGATCAAAAGAGAAATATCATAGAAACGAGGAAAACACCAAATAAAAATAGCAAAACTGAACGGCAAAGTACGAGTAATACTTAGAAAAAATTTGCTTGCTCATGTATTCGTAGTCGTATTGTACTTACCGCAAACCAGGAACTGGTGTCGCCATAGAGCCATCCTTCATAACCCATGTCACAATAGGTGGTGGATTGCCATGTGCCGAGCATGAAACCTGAGTTCCGGTATCGTTGCTAAATAGAAGACGTGGTGGTGGCTCTTGAATGAAAGTTGGTACCCGTAATCCGTTTGTGGCTTTGCCCTGTGGCGTAATTACTCCCAAGATAAATACAAGCTGAAGCACAACAGCAGCACCGGCAGCAGCAGCATCTGTCGGGTCGGGTGTTAAAAGGTAAATTGCTTTATTAAAGACATACAAACTGAGGTTGGGATTGAGGGCTAAGGATTGTGGTGTAGATGGTGAGGTATAGAAGGAGTAGTCTTTATGCGTGGGTACTATGAAATTGGAGTTATTAAGTGGGTGGTGGGAGGTGGACTGTGGGGAAACAGTTATCCGTCGCCCGCCATTGGTTGCACATTTTATTACTACAGAAACACATGTTTGCTTCCCTTTGATTCTCACTCCGTGGTCTCTGGTACCATATCCCGTGTCTTGGGTCCCGAGTTTCTGGATTCATGGTGTGACGGGACCAAAGAACTCTTATGTTCGTCTCTAATAATGCGGTAATAAGCACGCATTAGTGTAAGTGTGCACACAAATTGCATAATAGACCACAATTACACTGCGGAGACTAATTAGTAGAGTTTGAAATTGTGGTGAAATTAAAATAACGTACAGGCGACTGTAAAGTGCTCAATGTGTGGTTAGAGGGATTGTGTATGGGTATGGAGTTAAATGAACGTTTAAATGCATTCATACTTACCCTTCGTCAAGATCACAGTTACAGTTGAAATCATTGCTATACATTAGCAATGGAGTTTGTGTAGTTTTGTTCAGAAGAGGCAGTACAGAAGGACAAAAGGCTACTGTGGGCGGTGGCAGAGCAATCTGAAAGGAAATTAACAAAATACTAATGGTTTTCAATCATTGCTTTGGAGTGGTTATTACGAGAAGATGGGTTTTTAATTTAAACAGCAATGAACATTAATCTGAGAGTATTTCGAATGTCCTTAACATGTTCCTTAAGGCACAGTTTGATGCGATCAGGGAGTTGGGTAATGTGATTTCGATTAAAAACACAAAGGCAAAAGAAGCAAGATCAAATGGAGCCGATCAGATCTAAGGATAATTTTGTCAAATAAAAATAAAGAGACCTACGAAAAGCAAAGACAAAATAAAAAAACTTATAAAGGCTTTGAAAGATAAACCTTCCGAAAGGACGGAGTCGTATCACATGTGCTATTGAAACACGCACATGTGATACGATATTGATACACGTGATTGAGTGTTCTAAACTAGACATCAGTCAGGATTGGCTTCGCCTAGAATCACCGACGACTCTTGTATGTGACGAAGGCTTCTTTGTGGAGAACGACGATTATTAGCTTCACTACTCCCTACGCAAAGTTGTATCTGTCTCCAGTTCTGATGACAATGAACTACATTTAGAGAAAGGGGTGGAACGTGCAAAGTATCTACTAAAATGTCAGCCAAGCCACATACTAAGACTTATTGAACCTCGCTCATCACCACCAAGGTAGTTCGAGAATGCAAGGCTTCTATGAATGTTATCGGGGTCCCAAGTCACGATGAGAATATAAGAATTTAAGTCTCCGAATAACTTCTTAAATAATGGTCAGAGGAGTAGTTCACGGGACTCGAATCCTCAATGGGACAATGGGGGACGCAGGCCCCATTAGTGCTTCTATTAGGTCTCTTATGAGAACAATTTTTTTTTTTTTATAATTTACGCGCGCCTAAGGGGTTAGATACCCTTTTACTGCTGCCATGGCGCGGGCGGAAAGGTAGAAGGAGCAGATACGAAAAATTGTTTTGGTAGTGGTTTGAAACTCAGGTGTATTTGGTTTCGATATTCGCTCTCCAGGGGTGGGAGTCCGAACAGGACGGAGAGTTTTTTCTGCACTCAGAGTGATTCGAAGTTATAATTCGCACTAGTTTTTTGTGGTTGAAACTCTACAACAGCTAAATCTACGTGTCAGTGTTATGCCTTCATACGCAGAATTTTTCTGTCTGAGTTCCAATTACACAAATGAAAAACTGACTTGTCATGGGCAGGATTCGAACCTGGACCCTCCGAGTGAGAAGCGATTGGTAGTACTACTACACCACGGCCAAACCGAGCGAATGCCTCCGTGGGTCTCCAAAAAGTCGACGGGTTATCTGATGTCCCTCAGCAGGCAAAACTGAAGACTTCGTACTGGCGTTGTGATACAACTGATACCGCGACTTGCGACTTTCTTGCTGAAGAGTGATGACAACATCGCAAAATATGTCCTCTGTAAATGTCTGGCTGACGCTCGCATTGGTGCTAGGCGCTGATGTGCTGTGTTCCATTACTGTGGGCAATCGGTTACTCATCTTCGAAAAACTGAGTATCTCTATTTAAAGGGACATAGAAGTAGCGCAATAGACTACTCACAACGCAGTTGAAATCATTCCCAACCTCTTAGGATTACTCTAGTGTGATTCTGCATATATACGAACGAATGACATTGTTCTGGTCTTATTTTCTACCTGCCATTTACGTGTAGTATTGTACCGAACTATACCACTATTCGAACTCCACTACTGATTTATTTACAAAAGCCCCAAATTGGACGTCAGTTCGAACGTTAACAAATTTGATGCGATGTCTAACTCCATAACAGTTCTAAGAATCTTAAACTTTCTGCACAGACAGAACCAGAAGTGTCATATCAGCTAATTCGAAAAAATTCCGAAAATAATTAAATGGTAATGCGATAAAGCCAGTTGGAATGATTCCGCAGGAATTATAACTGCTCGTTATGTTACTTTGCTAAGGACGTGGATATGGGTGCTGATATGACCACGAACATCATTATCTTTACCTGATGACCTGGTACTTGGACTTACAGCCCCCAACTACACGCCCTTATACGGGATAAAGAAAGGTAAATCTAGAGCTTGCATTCTTACGAAGATTTCTCGTCGATCACCGTGATTGAGAAACGAGTACCGTTGTGGTAAAACTATAGCATGGATCCAGAGCTATTCGATAGCGGCGGCTTGTCTGGCCCATGGCCCTGCTCCTCCGGACAACTTGAGGTTGGCCATCGCAGATGCTGACAGCTGTAATGCTACACTAATCTTAGGTAGTGAGGCAAATAGGCAACATTGGGCTTGGGGCAGCTCGGATATCAATGAAAGAGATGAGTCACTTTTTTAATATATTCTCAAAACTTACCTCATCATTTGTAATGTCTGTTTAAACCCACCTTCGTCTTAGACCTAACCCTCGTCTCCAAGAACATCTCGGATATGGTCACTCGTGGAAGGGTATCCGGTGATTAATCTTTTCCCGTTCACCACTACATGCTTTTTTTTTCTAAAAGAACTTATCACTCAAGTGGGTACGAATACACTTATAATGCCTCAGCATGTGGTAAGTTTTTGGGAAAATATGATAGAGCGATAAACGCGTTCTTGACCAAATCTCTTGAAAGAGCAAACACCCTGCTTTGCCCCCACCTCCTAAAAGCGTTTATGATCTCGATAACCTTGTTACTTAACGAATAGCACTTCGGATTAATTCCAGAGAATCCCTAAATTCCCTCAAGAAGGAACTTGAGAACACCAAACGGAAATCTTCTGAAACAAAATAGAATTGTATTCGTAAACATCTAGGCTTAGATTTTCTCCACTAGCCCAACCATTCTTAGCTACCTATAAAAACCGGATGGTTGTTGTACCCTATCTGATGAAGAATTATTCGAGCTTCTTCTCGAAACCCACTTGTTGTACTAATGGAAACCGGGGTACTACGAGTACTATAGACGCGTACATAGCGTTTCAAAATCCGGATATGGTTATAAGCGCGTCTAAGTTCATCTGGGCCATACACAGCCCTTTAAGACACTCGGACCGGATAACATTATCCCGGCCGAAATACACTATGTATGATACAAAAAACCTACAACTACACTCTCCCATGGTTGTTAAAATCCTACATTCTTAGGACTTGGGCCGAGTCAAAGGTCATTTTTATCCGCAACGCTGGTATAAGCTCGTATGTGTAAACTATGAACTTCAAATAATGTTACGCCTCAACATTTAAGGCATTATGTAGAGTACTTACTTACTTAGGTGGCACTACAGTTCGAGGTGAACCTGGTCCTCCACCAATAAGCCTATCCAGTTGGTCCGGTCTTTAGATAATTGCCTCCAGTTGCGCACTCAAAGTCGGTTCAGGGCTTATTCTATATACCGTCTTCCTCTACTGCATTGTCCCTCTGCGGCTTAGAATCGAAGATTTTCTGCGGGTCAGAGTATTGGGGTCCATCCATTCTACATTTCCTAGTCATTTCAGGCGACTGATGCGCAGCTCAGGCCGTGTAGTTCGTCATTGAATCTTTTCCTACCAATCCCGTCAATGCAAACGAGACGTTTCTCTCGACTGAATATATTTTCATCCACTTTCGATGGGGTTCATACTTCTGCGCCATTAGGTTTTTTGGGATAAGGCCTTACTACTCAATTACCTTCTTAGCCCAAAGAAACACTGATTGGCAAGAGTGATTCTCCGTTTTATTTCTGCTGAGGTGTTGATGACAGAATTTATGGAAAAGCCAGGGTAGACAAATGCCTTAAAGCTGTCGATTGTGATGTTCTGTCTAATTCGTCGATGTTATGCGTCTATTCTTGTTGACATCATGTCATGTCTTTTTGCTCTCATTTACCGCTAAAACCATTTTGGCAACATCTGTTTCAATACTAGCGAACGCACTGGTGCCATCCGGCTGAGTTCTCCCAATTTTTTCGATTTTCAAAATCATCGGTGTACGCTAGTAGTTGCACCGACTTTTAAAAGTTTGTGCCTCCAGTGTTTCACATCACAGCGCGGCACCTTATCTAAAACCTTTTTTGACATCAAAGGGCTCGGTTAAGTCGTTGCCGACTTTGACGGAACAACGAGCGTTCTCAATCGTCATTCTGCACAGACGGATGAGTTTGGTAAACAAAACTATACATGGTTGTGTCTATAAATGCTGTCATTTTCGGCCTTAAAATCTAAAATCTTAAAATCTGCTCTACCGGAATGTGAAGATTTGGTCTATTGTGGACTTTTCTGGTCTGAAACCACACTGATAGGGACCAATCAAGTTGTTGGCGAAAGGTTTCAGATGTTCACACAATATGGCAAATAAAACTTTGATGTTGAGGAAGCTTACACCCCTACATAGGCGCAGTTGAGGGTGTTTACTTTTTTGTGGATAGGGCATACGGTGCTGAGATACCCCATTAATCAGGCACACACCCTTCTGACCAGATCTAAGAAATGAGTTGGTGCATGATTTCTATAAAGTCATTTCCAGTAGCTTTGAATACCTCGGCCGGTAGCCCGTCACGTCCAGCTAATTTGTTGAATTTTATCTTAGATTTTGTTTCGTTCTGGTCAGGTGGACGGAATTTTTAACAGTGTAGGATGAAGGCGACAAATTAATTTGAGGTAAGTAATCTACAGTCTGGATCTCAATTTTATCAATTGTTGTTTTGCTATTAAATCCTATCCACATAACTCTTCAGAAATCCTAGAAAGTTAAATTGCCCAGATTAAGTCTTTGAGCATTGCATTTTTTTTAGTATTTTCGAATCCAGTGGTTGCATTCAAAATATCGAGTAATGGAAGTAAATTTTTTTCTGGAAGTGAGTTTTTTCATGTATGGTTGAATTTCGCCAGAAATTTGCTCGAACCATCTTCTTTTTTTTTGGAATCAAACTATCAGTTTGATTACTTTACCGGGCTATTTGTTACTAATGGTAAACTTTGCTTAGGTTCAAATTGATAAATAATACCAACTGTATCGTGAAGAGTATCTTTACCATTTACAGTATATACATACATAACGGTCAAACTTGTCAAAAGCTACATGAGTGCTTAATTCTGCGTTAATTTTTATACCAGTATGTATGAGGCTATTTTCTTCATAGGCTGTAAAAGTCATTTCAGGTTCAAGTTCGCCTGCAACTGTGTATTCCACACAATGTCCATATTTATTTAGGATCATAAGAACATTTTTACTACTTATCAAAGATTTCATTGATAGCCCCAACATAAAATGTTTGGCTGGCTTGATTCATCCTTTTTATATAATATATAATATATCCTGGCGCAATGATTGAATTTTAATAGAATCATCTTGTGAGTTTTTCTTCAAATATCAGGTCCTTACAGCAGGTAAGAAACGGATTCATACAATGTGTCAGGAGTAACACACTCCCCTTTAATAAGGTTTTAACTTTTCAGGCAGACTGTTTTTAGCTATAGATATGTAACAGAATTTCGAAGCTCATATGCTACTTCTTGAAATTTAAAAATCTCAGCTGATTTTAAAAATAAAGAGTCAGTTACTAACTTACTGACGTCAATTCCTTTTTTATAAATAATTCTTTTTATTGTTTGTATTAGAAAACTCAACCGCAATCAAACTTCCATGGACATATTCAATTCTGTTTTGCAAATACTGTATTGCTTTCAAATTCAAAATCTGTTAAATTATTGTTGTTTATTTCTAAGATTAATGCTTTGTATCTCAAAAACGAATCCTTTAAGTAAAATACGTGTTCTGTTGTACAACTTCTCTTAATGAATAAACTGAAAATGCTACAAATGCCTCTTACATGCACCTTCCTCAGTTTGAGCCAACTCCAACTACTTGAGTTTTTTGGAATCTGTTATACTATTTTAAGTTTTTGTCCCTACAGATTGGATGGTATGCAAAATTTTAAAATCTTTTAGATATTGAAGAGTTTTCATATCTTTAAAAGCTTCAGCTATTTTTCTAGTTGTTTTAATGGTGTTGGTACTATGACAAATAATAACTTTTTGCTTGCGAGATCCTATTTTTTTTAATAACTTGATAGCAAAAAATACATTTTATAATTTTATAATTTTCGGCTGGAACAATCGATATCGACGAGCAACTTCGGTCTGTTGATGAAAATTCATGTTGTGAATGAATTTCATTAGCATCTAAAAGATTTATTGGACAACTTATTCGGGTCTAGAACAAACAACAAATTAATACTATCCAATATGTAAAATACTACTGTTTTTACTTCACAAACAAGTAAATTTGGAGTTAAACTAGTATGCCCATAAACTTCTCCCGCTTGATTAGAATCTAAATGTGTAGGTGAACTACACATTTGAGCCTAAATAAATATAGAAAATTATAAAAAGGACCAACATTTTGAAATTATAATAGTTAATACTTCTGGGAAAAGCGTATGCTGTAATGGTTCATTTTCCAGTGGATCATCAGACATCGAACATGAAGTACCTTGTTGAGTCTAAATTAAAACAAATGCTATACATATTGCACACATATACATATATATACATATATATATAAATTCAATAAAACTTATACTGTACACTTAGGGAAAAATTACTATAAAAACGTTAACCTTCTGTCAAAATTTAACATCAAATTATAATTCCCGTATTTAAAAGTCGTTCAACGATTATTCTAAAATAAAGCAGTAACTTTACGATTTAAGCTACAAATGTGATTAGAATTTCCAACTGTGCATCTGTTTATATTAATCATTAATTACCATCTATACACTCACCCTGATGGTAACAACGCCCATAACAACAACAACTTTGCTTAAATGTCAATGTACGAGTAATGTAAAATGTCAAATTACGAATTGCAATAAAACTCATTACTTTAACTCATTACTCATAACATTAACGTTGGCAAAGAAGTATGCGACCTTTTATTTATCCAAGCTACAAGTAAATATCTACACATAAAAACACAATTATATACGAGTATATCTAGTATTCTTACTTAAGTTCTAAATAAAATAAGTACAAGTTTACAGCACTCGTGTCAAAAAATCTTACAGTTTGCACTATTCTTAGAAGTTGAGAAGTAACATATATTGCTTCATAATAACAGCTAAATCAAAGAGCTGCATTTAGCATAGACTTAAACGGAGTTTCAAGCTTATTGATGACGCTGATCATCTGCATCTACATACGAGGGGCGTTCAATATATTCTCCGTATCGATATGAATGAAAATGTGAATTAAATTTAAATTGTTTTTATTTTTCAATATAGCATCAATGCATTTGTTACATCTTGAGATAAGCTTTTTTAAACCCTCAAAAAAATAAATTTCCTCTTTCTCTGCAAAATACCCATTTATTGCCGACTTGAGTTCTTCATCATCCGAAAATCTTTTTTCACGAAGACATTTTTTCAAATCCGGAAACAGGAAATAATCACTAGGGGCAAGGTCTGGACTATAGGGTGGGTGTTGGATTTCTTCGAAACCACAATCTCGCGCAGCAGCCTTGGAAACTCGCGCCGTGTGAATATGAGCGTTGTCATGAAGAAGCAACACACCCGCTGCGAGATTACCCCGTCTTTTCTTTTTAATTTGGCGTTGGATTTGGATGTGGATGTGGCGTTGATGGTTTCATCTTTTTTTTTGTACTCAATGAGCAAGATTTCCTTTGAGTCCCAAAAAACTGTGGCCATGAGCTTCCCGGCAGACGGAGTGACTTTGAACTTCTTCGGGGGGTCTGTTCCTTTTTTATGCCACTGCATGGACTCTTGTTTGCTTTCAGGGTCATAGTGGTGGACCCATGTTTCGTCCCCAGTAACAATTCGATCCATAACACCGTCCGCGTTCTCACTACACATCTCCAAAAGCTCTCTACAGCATGCGATTCTCACTTTTTTCTGAGGCGCTGTGAGCATTCGTGGCACCCACCTTGCACTGACCTTTGAAAGGTTAAGATGGTCATGAAGAATGGTGTGAATGGTACCAATTGAAAGCTTGGTGATCTCTGCCATCATTTTCACCTTTATTCGGGCATCCTCAAGAACAAGTTTTTCGACATCTTTGATGCTTTCTCCCGTACAAGCAGTAGCCGGGGCGCCGGAGCGGGGGTCGTCTTCAGTGCTCTCTCTGCCTCTCTTGAACCTACTAGACCACTTTTGCACAGTTGATAATGAAGGTGCGGAACCCTGGTAAACAGCCACCATCTCTTCATGAATAGTTTTTTGACTTTTTCCTTGCTTAGTGAGAAATTTAATTACAGCGCGATGCTCAATTTTCACCATCATCGTCTCAGTTGCCATTATGATTCTGTTTAACTAGAGATAAAACGCGAATTAATAATCGCATTTATATGAATGCATATTTTACATGAATACACTAAAATAATAGTAATAGATAAATAAGCCAATTTATATATACAACCACAGCTTCACCCCGATACCGAGAATATGTTGAACGCTCCTCGTAGCATAGACTTAAACGGAGTTTCAAGCTTATTGATGACGCTGATCATCTGCATCTACATATGTACAACAACAAAGGAATACAAATGTACATTTAGCTCAATGTGAAATGTTCTGCTTCTTCTTCTGTATATTTTCGTTTTAAAGTTATTTAACGATAACTGTTTAGAGATAATCTAAACATATAATATAGGAGGGTCGACGGAGAACGAGAGCAGACAACAATCGGCGACATATGTATGATAACGCAGAAGTGATAAAGCAGAAGCGATAAGTCAGCAGCAGAATATCATCGATTATATTGTGTGTTGAGATCTTCGCTTAAAAGAACTGGAGCGGTCTTAACAGCTTCTTTAGGAATTTTAACTTCTTCTCTGTCCTCCTACAGACGCATTGCAATTACGCCCGTTCTTTACAAGGTCATGGAAACGCTGATAATCCGTCAGCTTCTGAAATACCACCTTGATCAAAAAGTTCCCAAATCACCGTATGGCGCTTCCATTGTTTCGATTTGAGTTTTTTTTTTTTTTTTTTTTGTTAAGTTGGTAAATGTGTTGTTGACATTCCCTTTAAATCTTAGCGTCATACCTTAATATTTGCAAAAGTTACGTAGCCAAGAGTACGTGTATCTCTGTGTGTGTTGGCGATTTTTTAAAATTTCAGAAATGGATTTAAATTTGCAACAACGAACTTGTATTAAATTTTGCTTAAAAAACGGATTTAATGGTGCGCGAACGTTGGAAATGTTGGAAAAGTGTTCCGGCGACGATTCTCTAAAGAAAACGGTCGTTTACTAGTGGCACGAGCGGATCAAAAGTGGTCGTGAGTCAATCGAAGATGATGAACGCAGTGGCAGACCATCGACATCGAAAACCGACGAAAACATTGATGGAGTAAAAGAAATGTTAGCCAATAACCGCAAATTAACCATCAGAGAGATAGCGGAGGACTTGAACATTTCCTATGGATCCGTACGAGACATTTTGGTTAATGGTTTGGGTTTCCGTCGTGTAGCAGAAAACTTGCGGATTTTGCACCATGATAACGCACCGTCGTCGCACAGTGCCATCATTATTCGTAATTTGTTGACGAAAAATGCAACAAATACCATCCAACAGCCACCGAACTCACCCGATTTGGCTCCCTGTGACTTCTTTCTGTTCAATCGAGTTAAAATCATACTACGGGGAACGCGTTTCAGCAGTCGAGAGGAAGTAATGGAAAATTTGCAGGTAACACGGAAGGACATACCAAAAACCGAATATAAAAAATGTTTCCAGGATTGGATCAAGCGCTGGCATGAGTGTGTTGCAGTCGATGGGGATTACTATGAACGGGACTGATGTATGAATTGGTCTGAAGAAGTATAGTTGTTGCTGATTTCCGCTCTTCTCGAGTCAGTCATTACTCAACTGTCATCTGAATAAATAACATTAAATACCACAGCTCGTGAGTTTCTTTTAATACGCAACATGGCGCAGCCGGTCTTTCAATAAATGTGTAAAATCGCATAAATCGAAAAAAAAAATAATTAAGAAAAATCAAAACATTGTAAAAAGCTAATCTAATTACGAGTAAAGTAAAACAATAAAAAAAAACTAAGAAAGAAATGAATGAGAGAAGTGACCAATTTAATCAACCCAGTCGGATTATCGATGGATGGAAATGTTAAAGAAAATTGGAGAAAATTTAAAAACATGTGGGACGTGTATACGGTGGCTTCAAAAACAAAAAGTGAGTTGGAAGAAATTCAGGTGGCACGTTTCTTATCATGTGCAGGTAAACACGCAATAGAAATTTTGAACACACTTCCACTAAGTGAAGAAAACAGAAAAAAAATTGATGAAGTCATAGCGGCATTTCAAGATTATTGTATGGGAAGAGTTAATGTGGTGTACGAGCGATATTTATTCTTCTCACGCTGGCAAAATGAAGGGGAACCAATGGAACAATTCTTATCTGATGTAACGAGATTAGCCGAAAATTGTGAATTTAGTAACCAAAAAGAATCGATGATTAGAGATAGAATTGTAATGGGAATAACGGATCATGCAGTTCGACTTCAATTGTTTAAAATGGATGATTTGACATTGAGTAAAGCCAAGGATATTTGTCGCGTGGCTGAAGAAGCGGGCATTCAAGCAAACCGCTTGGAGTCTGAACGTACTTCTATTGCGGCGATTCAAAAGAGACCAGGGAATTATAAAGGCAACGCAAATTTTAACAAAACTGAACATTTAAAATCTCATTCCAGAATTTTAAAGAAGATGGGAGATCACCAAAAGCGCGACAATAATATTTCTGAACCAAGAAAGCAGTGTCATAAATGCAACCGTAAGCACGAGCAAGGGAGGTGTCCAGCAGATGGTAAGCGATGTCTGGCCTGTGTCATTTTGCATCTGTATGTAGAAATTCCAATGCCCGAAATTATAAAATTAATGAAGTCAAATATGACAGCGAGTCGGATGAGTCAGTTGCGTATGTTGGAGAGCTACAATTAATTTCTGGTGCGGGTACTAGCTGGTGTGAAACATTAAAGATAGGAACCCTTTTGATTGATTTTAAACTCAATAGTGGAGCTAAGGTGAACATAATTCCTGAGGGGGTAGTGAAATATACATATGCATAAAGAAGTAGCAATTAAGCCAACAGGTACTTGATTAGAAGCATACGATGGTTTCCAAATACAAATGCTAGGCTCAACTGTACTTCAAACAGAGTACAATGGAAAGTTGTTAGATGTCGAATATATAGTAGTTTCGGGTGCTTCAAAACCAATATTAGGGCTAAAATTTTTGATATTTTTGAAGGCTCAGGGTACTTTCCAGATAAGTGTAAGTAAAGCCGGGGGCTACACCTGTAAGTAAACCTCAACGACGCATCCCGTTAAGTTAAGTATGACAGAGTAAAGAGGAAGTTAAATGAGATGGAAAAACGAGGCGTTATAAGGAGGAGAGAAGAGCCTTCTGAATGGTTCCTTGCGAGTATGCCTGGATCCCATTGAACTCAATAAGAATTTAAAAGATGAGCATTTTTTGATTCCCACATTAGAAGATTTTAGTCAGACAATGGGTGGTATGAAATATTTTTCAGTTTTCGACCTCCGTGAAGGATTTTGGCAGGTGAAACTATGCCCCTTGTCTAAGGAACTGACTGTATTTAGTACACCGTTTGTTACATATGAAAACAACGTTCTTCCATTTACCGTAAAAACGGCAGAAGAGAAGTTTCAAAACTTAAATTTCAAATATTTTGGTAATTTGCGTGGAGTTACGTACCTAGACGATTTTAAAGAACATGATGCCAATGTTCAGGAAGTTATAGATAGGGCACGAAGTATCAAGATGAAATTTAACAAAGAAAAACTCCAATATCGTATGGACAGGGTACGATATTTAGGACATATTTTTACAGTTGACACTATAGCTCCTGACCCCAATCCTGTTGCAGCGATTCTCCAGTTTAAAGATCCGACAAATAGGAAAGACTTCGAGAAAATTGTAGGCACACTTAATTATAGTGAATAAAAATAGTGAATTTTATTGGTCAGAAAGTTGTTCAAAAATATTGACAAAAATTAAAGATATTTTAAGAGAACATGCAATATTACATACGTTCGACCCATCCAAACCTATAATAGTGCAGGCAGATGCTTCTCAAAATGGGTTAGGTTGTTGCGTTATTCAAACCAATGGTATTCGCATCCAACAGCTTGACCGACACAGAAACTAGATATGCCCAGATCGAGAAAGAGATGTTGGCGATAGAGACGGTCAGTCACTATCCATACTGACCATAAGCCCCTCGTCTCAATTAGCAGGATATTAATCAGGTGCATAGACTCCAAAGAATGAAATTAAAACTATCCAAATACGATTTAGATTTCAAATTCCTGGTAAATTTTTGCATGTCGCGGACCTTTTGTCAAGAAATCCTATTATTGATAAGACTGTTGATACTGAAACACCACTTAAAGAACTAGTTCACAGCATAAGCATGAATTATTTAAAAAAAAAAAATATTTCAGAAAGAAACGCGAAACGATGAAATTTTAAAAAGCCTTATAAAATTTTATAAGGAGGGGTGGCCGTTGTCAAAAAATAAACTTAATGAGAGTTTAATTGAATTTTGGAAAATAAAAGATAAGACTTATATTGAAGATGATTTGGTGTTTGTAGAGGATCGAGTGTTTGTTCCAAGGTACCTTATAGAAGAAATGTTACAGGTCTTCGATTTACAGAGAAATCGAAAACTTTATTTCAAAATGTCCTGTTTGTGAGAAATATAAATCACAAAACAAAAAACACTCGCTTATACCTCATCCTATACCAGAATTACCATTTCAGAAAATAGGAATCGATATCCTAGAGTATAAATCCAGATATTTTCTTGTAGCGATAGATTATCATTCCAAATGGATAGAGCTTTTTCCGAGTCGTGATAAGACTGCTTCTTGTATTATAGATCTAATGACTAAATTGTTCGCAGCTCATGGGATCCCCAAGGTGATAATTGCTGACAACCAGCCTTTTAACTCACACAGGCTTAGGAATTTCGCAAAAGAGATGAATTTCGATTTTGTATTTACAAGTCCAAGATTTTCCCAATCTAATGGAATGGCGGAGAAGGCAGTCTACATTATAAAAACAATGCTACAAAAAACTTACAGTGACCAAAATCTATATTTAGCTTTGTTAGACTATCGAACTACCCCAGTGCCAGGAATAGGTTATTCTCCTGCAGAAATGCTCATGTCGAGGAAATGTAGGACTAAATTACCCGATACTGAAAAGCAACTCAAATAAACAAAATCAGGGCAGAATGGTTAGTGTTAAGCGACCTAGAAAAGAATTAGCATTAAAAAATGGTCACAACATACTTTTTCTCAAGAATAAAAAATGGGAACCGGAAGTAGTAGTAGCTCATCATGATACACCTCGATCGTATTGGATAAGGAATGAGAAGAATAATGTGATTCGGAGTAATACTGTGCACTTGCGAAGATCAGTCCATGCTCCACATATTCGAATATCTAACAATCCCGTAGATGAATATGATACTACCAAATCTCAAAGTCTTATGTCTGCCTTAACTCCACAAAGGATTAATGAAAGTAATCATACTCAAATAGAAGCAGATAGCACCTTTAGCAAAAATACAGATAATAGATGTGTAGCACAACCATCATACACTACTAGGTATGGTGAAAAGGCCAGATTTTTTAAACCATCATAGATTTGTAACAAAATCGCTTGCTTACTTTAAATTGTTTCTTTTTTGAATTATATTTATAATTATGATACTGACATAATAGCTTACACAAATTATTTTGTTAAATTTTGAATTACTGAATTTAAGAAACTATGATTTGTTAACTAGAATAATAAGATATTTATTTATTGAATTGTAATGTTGAATTAAAAGGGGAAAGATGATGTATGTATTGGTCTGAAGAAGTACAGTTGTTGTTGCTGATCTCCGCTCTTCTCGAGCCAGTAATTACTCAACTGTCAACTGAATAAATAACATTACATACCACAGCTCGTGAGTTTCTTCTAATACTCAACAAATATAGATTTAGATGAATAAACTTTTACTATATTTTTAATTTTCTGAATAAATTTTTGTATGTACGTTGAGTGTAACAAAATAGCAAAGACGAAAAATTCCAAAAAAATTGGACTTATGTGAAGTGTTTAGTGGAATTACAATTATGTACATAATTGCACACATACAATTTCTTTTTAGATTGGGCTCAAAAGTACAAGTCACTTTGGCTTTCCCCCGAACTGACCCGACTAAGATCTGTCACGATAAATAGATTTGCTTATAAGTAGTGGAGTAATATATTTTAACGGTAAAACTGTAAGTATAAAGGGCAAGTACATGATCGACACAAGACAAATATGTTAAAAGAGTTTAGTTTAGCTTAATTTATCTTAATCCATATTCATTCATCAGTGATTTTTGTCTGTTGTGAGTTTTTTTTTAAGGTTAATTATCAAGATTTTAAAAGAAATGTTAAAGCACAGCTTAGGGTATTATTAAAAGTTTTTTTTAACTCGATTGGTTTGTCGTTAGTTTTGTTACAGAAAACTTGATTTTTCTGCGAAGAAAAGCAAGCAAATGGTCAGACATACTATTTTTAGGGGCTTTTTTACACCTAACTTACATATTTCGTATAGTAAAAACTCAAGGCTATGATTTAGTACTATTTTCATAGTGTTTTAACATCAAAAAATAGATTTTCAGCTTCAAAAAAATCAAAGTAATGACGTAGAAGTTTTTTTGGTAAAAGTGGTCGGACACATGACTTGGCCCAGATAATATTTGTCCGAGTAAAGAAGACAGTCTAAGCTTTAATTTCATACCCTATTTATCTATTGACCTGATGAGGTAGGTTAACATCAAAAATACCGTTCTTGAAAGCGGTCAAGGACAAGGAGTGGGGCTCGGATTTTGTTTGTCCGACCAAATGGTCTGAGATCTACAAGAAAATCTCTATTAAAGTACTTTTCAACTTTTCATTAACTCCATGGTATAACTCAACATCAAAACACGGTACCGGAAGTAACCCTTTTTTGGGCAAACGGCCCCGAAAACGTTTGTCCGACCAGCAGTTCACTACCTGGTAGTGTAGTAAATGATGAAACATGGTAGAATTTTTCCTAATCTAATCCTACGGTCGCCTCCCTTACTAAATGTATGTACAGCGGTGGCTTACTTCTCCAAGTCGATGAAGCAGACACCCGTGCATTGTTTATTGCTTTTGTTCCATTGTATATCAGATACTAGTGTCGACGCGGCAAATGAGATATCATGTTTCGCCTTGAAACCGAGCTGGAACTATAAAGAACTACAAATATGGTAATCTAGTTCCGAACTTACTTCGTCAGTACTATATTGACCACCTTTTCGAATACTTTGATTATCTTCAGAAGGAGACGGCAGATTTGCCGGATTGGAGACGACTTCACAACTTTTGGGAGTGAAATTTACTACTGGGGTCCTCTAATGTACTGAGTAATTGACATAATGCAAAGCATTATTAAACAGGCTGATGTATTTAGACGCCAACCGCTTCTGGTGGGAGATATCGAAGCACAATGTTCAGAAAACGTCGATTATCACTGATATTTCAATGACTCGAGGGTCGCCTTTACCTTTTCCTTCGAATTGAATGGGGATAGTTCCCTCTTTCTGCAAATAAACTTAGTGAAACGTGAGTTCTCGACTTTTCAGATCTTTATGGTAAGAACTGTAAAAGAATTCGATTTTCTATTTTCTGAGTGGTAATTTAGGCCAACGACACCATTCACCTAGTATTGAGGTTCCATTCACCATCATTTCTTTCCTACCATAAAATCTTGGAAATGAGTTGGTATGTTCTCTCTACTAAGAAATCTTAAGCTGCCTTAAATACAAAAGCTATGTCGATAAGCCGTGTTGTCCGGTAGCCGAGTTATACTGAAGTTTTAATATTGGCATCCTAACTTCTTTAATAGAAGGCCTAAGCTTAAGTCACTCGATCTACTTGGCAACGAAGTTTGTGTTGTCTCTGCCGTTTAACAGTCTGAACAAGTAGTTGTTCTATAACCCTAACACTGGCTCTGACTTTACTTCTGAATTTCCATGCTCACCACTAAAGTCTCATCGAATCGTGCTAGATGGTCACGTTCTATTAATCTTTTCGCAAAACTTCCGAACGCTGTTCTTGGAATAGAGCCTGCTTTTATGAGGAGGATCAGGAGTAGCTCTTCAAAAATTAGGCACAATGAACGCTAATGTTTTTTTTAAGTGAGCAGTGACTTTTGAGTTTTTTACCTCCTTATCTTAGACAGACACAGATACAATAATTTGTTGGCAGTCTATCACAAGATACAGTAATGAGACAATTATTTTATATGAGTCCAAGCACATAACATAAATTTATATCTTCATGGATTGTTAAAAAATTATTATTGCTGGTAATCAATAGGTTCATTTCCGGAAATATAACAATTTTGTAACGAAATTATCAACGATTACCGCGTGCTATTTTGATGAAGCGTTTTAACTGCAGGCCAGTCTATTTCCAGTGCTCAAAAAGTAGTTACTTCATTATTTATGAAATATAAGTATTTAGAGCACTTGACATGCAAATACAATAGCGTTGCACCATTTTCCATAATTGAATGATTACCCTTGGTTTACAATTTTTTCTGTGCAACAGTAAACTACCACCTTTTGTTTGTATTGCATGACCATTGTATCTTTTCCTATAAGCTGCCATCTCATTAAATGAATTTAAGCAAATTGCTTTCCACATACTGGCAACTAACAACATATTTTAAAATTAGAATTGTATTTAAACTACAGATGTTTTCAGTAGGAACAAGCAGTTATAAGTATGGTATACGAGTACCATCTGATCTTGTGGTTTTGGTGTTTTTTTCTACTTCAAGTGATGTGCCTTCTTAAACCAGTTACTTCAGCAGAAATGGTAGGATTTAAAGTTTTTCTTTCACAAGGTATTTTTTTTATAATTTTCGTTTCCAGGAATTAGTCAGCTACTCCGATCCACCAGAAGGTTCTACCTCATCTGAATCCGTGGAGGAAACATCTTTTTTGAAGCAAATTAGAAGGTTGCGACGTTTTCCTTCAGACGATTCGAAAATCGCCGAACAGAAAAGCCCGATTGGAGACATTGGTACTGTCATTCAAATTGCTCAGTTCCTTCAAACGGTTGGTCAGAGATTGATTCCAGTCATACAACAAGGCACAGCTGGTTTGTAGGATAAACACTCTACCCACTGATATCATTTACTAAATCATATCACATTTAATTGTGTTGACCTTAGCAATAAATAACTTTTTGTCTTCCTTGGGTCCACCAAATCCGGAGGCACCAGACGTTTAAATTCGTTTTAAACAACGAACTACTTTTAAAATGAAACTTGTAGATACTTAGTGAAATCGTACACATTCTTTAAAATATCAGGGAGCGCCTACATTTATCGATATCTATGCATTTAAATCTGCTTGAATATCTTATGGTATATTATAAACTACAATTAAATAAAAATCACCGTTCGAGGAAAACTACAATTGATAGTATCTGCATCCAGTTATCATATATGACGACAAATTTCGCTTAGACGTGCTAGGGCTGAAATAATAGGCAACTAAAAGAAGAAATCACGGCAGTAAAAAAGCATCTGTTGGCTTAGATATTTGCAGGGTTTCACACCATTACAACATTATGTTATGTGTAATCTGGGGTGCAAGTCTGCTGCAAATTTTTAGTTACCGGAGTCATAAGCAACGAAACGAGAGAAAAATGGCATATTTTCGTCATTGTGCCAGCTATCTTTATGTCTAATTCAGTACTAGCGCTACTACCTAATCATACTGTAGTGCTTATAATCAGAACAATTTTTGAGGCAGAAACAAATGCTGCGTGACGGGCAATGATCTCCTGGATTTCATACTATTCTTTGACTCAGAATGAAAGGAAAAAAAGATCTCCAGTTTATGTGGAAATACGAGGTCGAATTAAATTGAAATCAGATCTACGAGTAGTTTGTGCCGGAATCTGATCATGGAAGAAATTAAAATGGATCTTCCACGATAGCTCATCATCTTTGTGCACGACGTTCATTGAGCTTTCGCGGTATATGTTCAAGTGCGTTTTTAGATACACAGGTAGGTGTGTGAACCTTTGTCTACGACAATGTAGTGGTCCGAGTCTCTATTGCCGCCGCAGATCGTGCTGTTTCCGAATATCGATAAAGAACAGCGATGATATCCTTAATTTCGGACACACTATAAAATCGAGGTTGTCTAAAGACTATCCCCGCACAAGATCATACCATGTTTGGTTGTAGGAACCCTCGGACGCCACAGGAAACTGCGTCGCTTATGAACTGGCCGGACTCCGATCCCTAGGAACAAATAGTAGGCAGCTTGACAACGTCAAGGCAACAATGAACCCTATCAAATAAATGGCATACTTTAAAAACGCTCTTTAGATCCAGGCATGGGCGATTATCATTGGGATAATTTCATGCTATCTTGTCTAATATGGTCATTACTCGAATCCAAATCTTCTAGAGTGCTGATTTGCCTCAGGAAAAGAAATATCTGTTAACTCACAAATATAATTACGTGATACTGTGCGATTGGAATGCATGCGCACCGGTTGAGTATTACTGTCAACAATTTCTTGAAGATCTGCAGCGTAAAAGAGGAAGAAAAATCTGTGCCGCATATCATTTGCAACTGTCTTGCCTTGACACGTATAAGAATGCAATTCTAGGGCAGTCACCATTTCCAAGATCTAAATAATTTAAATAATAGAGAACCACTCTACCTTTTCTTTACTCAATCTAGTTCACTTTCAACGAACCAAGTGAGTTCTTCAACCTCAAGAAAGTCTTCGAACGAAAAATAGGTCATATATGTTACAAACAACCTTGACATCACAACTGTGAGAGGAACTGCATTTATCTTTATAGGCAATCAGCTAGGCTGGGAACACTCATAAGATCTGATGCCACTTACACTGAGTCGAGCCGAAGGACTTTCTGTACCATGATTGAGAGTTACTTCCAAAGTAACTTGATCAGGAACGGATAATAACCAGCTCCTATCACCGAAGCTGCAAGTAATATATAGGAATAATAATATAGGAATATATAACAAATCTTTGGCGCACAGTGAGAGCAGCCTTTACACCGAGAATTGGTGTTGTCTCACCAAAGGCTTCATACCAACCGGTCTGACTTTCTTCATGTTGAAGGGCATGGAGAATATGACCGAGCGCACATGAAGCGCAATACTACTTTGCGAACGCATACCCTGTCTAGGATGTAACATACGATTATCTATCAGCGCAGAAAATGCTACGAAACTCCGTTTCAAAATGTGGTGGACAGAGAAAAGAAGCTGCGATAAAATGAATAATAAATTGACTCGGTCCCATCGACGTAATGGACGACAACGCCAAATCTAAGGGAATCTTTGAATTCAGGCCCTCTTGGTCGAGAGCCTTAAATAGATGGCAGGTTTTGTATGGATATTTCGATTTATCTAGAAAGAATATCGTCTCGCTGGTATCAAGTTTGAAAGTCTTTTTAACCAGAAGTAAACTACAATAGTGATAAGATGGTTAAAGAAAAATATGACAAAATCAGTCGATTAAATCAGCTCCACAAACAAATACGAACTGCTTTGGAAGATTATGTAATTCGTGTGTATGTACTGAAAAGCATCACATAATCACAGTTGACGCGATGCAATTAGCTCTTGCTTTGTAAACTGGATACACGTTCAAAAAAAATCCTTTCTACAGCTCATATGAAATCTTCATTAGTACTCAAATTTGCAGATTCTTCGTAGAACAACAAACAAATTGACTTAACAAACACCTTCACCCTATAGCTATACTTCTAATTCACTTTCAAATTTAGCCCTCCCGTGTGGAAGTAAGATTCCCATAGCATGCCAATGCACTGAGCTTATAATCTACCGCGTAGATACCTTAGACTAATACCATCAGCAAATGAACCACCCATGAAGTGAAAACGTCAAAGTATCTGCTTCCTAATGAACTTCAAATCAATTTGCACTCCAGCATGTCATTTCCAATGTAAACATCACGTCACACTCTACCATCTGGGTAATCTCAAAAATACAACTTGAAAGTCTGTAGTCTAGAGTCGGTAGTCTAAACATACTCGTACTTATCCTCTCTTTCAATCCCCTGCAGCATAAAGCATTATGCTTAACGCGAAAATCCTTTTCCTAATACCGAAGATAACCACCCTCATCATCATAATCGTGATCATTATCATCACACTGGTGCTCGTAGTCATCATCATCATTATCATCACGGCATCGCATCGTCATCTTATTCCCCTAATACCATACCGGCACAAGGACTCAAATCCGCCGACACAGCTTCGTATGTGTGCCTGGCGTAAAAAGTTCATGGTGAAGGCATTTTGTAAATTTTCAATTTTCAACACAAAAGTTAACACTTTTCTCCTGGTTCCCATGAAGTGATACTGGTAGTCGTAAACCAACCCGCTGATAGAAGAATGCTGGATTCAGAGGAAACGTCACGAAACATCGTTACATTCTTAGCAGCCGGAAGTCATAAACTTCACAGTACACGTCAAAGTATCACCAAATATTATTCTTTAGTTGTTCTCCTTCTCCCTGAGCCTTTGACTCACTCTGTTTGTTGCTGAGAGAAGTAAGCGGGTGTTTTGAAATCCTAGAAAGTCGCTTCTGTTCTGTTTTCTTAAGCTCGAGGCGATCTGCCTAGTGAGGCTCGGATCCAATGGAAAATTTTAATGAGCTCCTGTTCAGAGTCGGTTGCCATCGTCCGTTTATTTTGCTCCCGTTTTCTATCTGCAGATACAAGAGATAGGAGCGCTGAGATACAAAAGACACGTCGTCTTTGGAGGGTCCGTGCATTCAAATCGCTTATGAATTTTGAATTTGACAAGCAACACTTCAAAAGCATAACGCTAACGCGTCCTGGTTGTTGTATTTTTTTTTCTTCAGTTTTTCCTCTTTTCGTTCTAAGGCGCTCCAAACAGTTGCTTGCTCGTTTTGAATTCGTCCTTTTACTCCCACTGTGGGTTGGTGTACGAGCATGAGTGGAATGGGGGAATGAGTGCAGGTGCTACTGCTGCTGCCTGTCAGAGTGTGTTTTATGTGTTTGCTGTTTGTGTTGCACTCAACTTTTTCTATTTGCAACACATCGAGGTGTTGAATTAGAATGTAAATCCCGGGAATATGCTCAGAAATGAGTCTATGTTGATTTCAACCCCCTCTGGCTGTTGCTGGGTGGGGGCAGACAACTGCTGTACGGATATTATTCGGAGGGAGAGTGAGAGAAATTGTTTTCTATTTATTTCATCGTCACAACGAAGATGTTACTGATATGTAACTTTCGAGTTGAGTTTCTGTTGTTGTGTAGCCCTAAGGGATGTGGAATGGTTTGCATCTAAATCGATTTGGGAATTAATGTGGCATAGGGCAGAATGGTCGGTTGTTCGGGTAGATAGATCTCGGTAGGTGGATGTAATATATGCGAGAATATCCGAGTCCTTTGGGTGGTAGAAAGTTTCTCCTTGGCATAGTTTTGTTCACTTTCTCTCAGCATAGTTTTCTAGTTTTCCGCCGCATCACCATGGGCTTTATTTTATGAGAAGGAACAAACAGAAAACCTTCCATTGTGCCATGACTAAGGAGATGTACGTACATATGTACATAGGCATCAAGGCTACAGCTTTGTATAACCATGTAGAGATATAGAGAGTGTTACAAATTGTATGTGAAATTGCTGTAAATGGATTGAGTTTGTATCAACTAGATTCGGGATGGGATAGGATGGGATGGCATTAAGATACTATTAGGAGAAAACTTACACCTGAATGCAATTTGCTTGTGCTTTGACTTTTCATGTACTCGAGGGAGCTTGGAAACTCGCTTTTTTGGTTTCGATGTAGATAATTTACGGTGACGAATTGTGTTAATAAGAATTTCGTAAGTTCTGGAATTGAGTGACGGTTTTTTATTTTTTTATTTTGAGGATGTAACTTTTCCAATTTATTTGATAAACAAGTCTTCATTCTAAGACGCTGCCAAAGTTGTCGTGTTTGTTCAAAATTAGTCAACGTACGGTTGGATATGTCGCCGCTCCCGATCAAACTATATATGGAAGATATTGTTTCATCCTTACAGACCGCATCGGTACTTATGTTAAGTGCACCAAAAGCAAAATGAAGTGTAGCTAGTCCGGTCAAAAATACTGGTACACGAATAAAAGTATTCATTTAGGATGTAGTATTGAACACACTTTTTTCATTTAACATCTACGTGAAAAGAGACGAGAAAACTTTTCAATGCAACCAAAATCTCCAATATCTGCTCTGACAAATATAACGATCTCCAGCGTTAAAATGCAATTGTAGAGAACGTTTTTCTCCAATCTTGAAAGCAAGGTTGAGTGTCAGTCTAAGAAAAGTCCTATCTAAGGTATCTCCAGTAGATGGAGTTTTAAAACTACGGTTAAACGAATACGACTTCTTACCATTCGATACCGTTCCTGAAAGGACTTTTCAGTTGTAACATTAAATATGGATATGTGCCAAAATGCTAGAAAGAAATGGAAGTAGTTTTCATTCCTAACACAGGTAAGATCTGCCATACACGTCCAAAAGATTTCAGGCCTATCACCAATATTGTTTATCCCAAGAAATTTGAAAAAAAACTTCTTAACACTCGCGTTCTAACCAGTGACCAGAGTTCTGACCAATGATGCCTGCAGAAAAGCTAAAGACGCGGAAACGGCCCAGCATCAGCACGATTAAAAAATATCTCTACGATAAAGAATATACATACATTGGCTGCCTTCCTTCCCTCCATCCGTAGAAATTTCGAAAATGTCGGAATTAATCCGGCACTAACCACGCTGATATCCTGTATGCTCAACAACAAGAGCATCAATTCGATGCATCAATGCTGCAGGAGGCATCGTATTGAGGGTAAATGCCTCAAAAGGCACTTTTCAAGAAGGAGTGAAATTGTCTCTCCTGTAGACCCTCGTTGTCAACGAAACACTTCTGAACCTAAGACGGGACTGAATATAAGCCACTGCGTAAGCGAATAATGTAGTTGTAATGGCCACCGGCAAGATCCTCACCAAAATCAGTGAAATTCTGGTATCTTTTATACATGCAAAAATCGGCAGCGAAAATGCTTTTAGATTGAGTCATATGATACTCCATCATGACTTTGAAATACTATTCGCCTGTATTTGCAAAAAGGCATGTGGCAAGAACCAACTGGCAGAAGATTCGACATATACTTTCACGAATGGTTCAAAGATGGAGATAAGAATTGGCGCTGGGATCTTCCCCGATCGATTGGAATTAAAAGGATCACGTCGCCTGTTAGAATACAGCAGAGTCTTCTAGGCTAAGATATTGGCTGTAGTAAAAGTAGCCAGCTTTGTGAAAATAAAGGCAGTATCCCACGGGGATTTTTCCGAATATATTGATAGCCAGAAATCCATTAAGTCCATCGCTTGTGAAGGGCTGTTGTGAAGAGCTTAAGGCTCCTTGTTTTCAGCATAAGGGTAAGCTCTGCTGACTCCCTGACCCCAAAGGAGTGTCAGGCAAGGAATATGCACACAGTTAACGAAAATCAAGTAAGATGAGTAGTTGACTAGAAATCAACAACAAGCCAGTTTCCACTAAGAATTTAGTGTCCCCATTAAATGTTGGATGCCACCCATGGAGCGAAATAACTACTGAGCCCAAACATCTTTCTTTCTCTCTCTATCCCATTTTCCAAAAAAACTTAACACGTGCTCAGGCACTTTAAGTGTATTCATACCCACTTAAGTGTTAAGCTCTTTAAAAAAACCACAAGTTGGCTAGAAAAACAGTCTTCCTTTCGTAGAAGTATTAAACCTTCACTTTGCTCTCTAATAATGCACATGGAGCAAATGAAAGAAATCAAATCTAATGAAAGGTGGAACAACGTTCCAACCTGTGAAACATCAAGACAATTTTGGACGGAACTCAACAAATCTAGATCTGATAAAATTCTCTTGATAGGCAGAGCTGAACTATCTACGTTTATTGCATTACTTATATGGCATAATCTTCTAAAGCGCATGCAATAACGCTGCGCCCATTTTCCCAGCGTCAGTAATTTAGGTCAAATGACCTTAGAAAGTAACTACTTCCATTAACTCTGCTGTCTGCTGTTTCATTCACATCTCTTTTCAGATTCGCATATGCAACAGGAGAGATGAGACCCACTCAAGGAGCAAATGTCAACCAATGCGAGAAGGAAAGCACAATTAGCAATCGCGATTCGACTGCCGTCCCCTCTCAATTCTCTCGGCCGTTCATCATAACGGGTCTACACCGACTGAAGTGCCATGAGGTACTAAGATGCCTTTCCGCTCCAGATAATCGATGACTCCCGTGGTGTAGTGGTACTAGCAATCGCTTTTCACTCGGAGGCTCCAGGTTCAAATCCTGCCCATGGCAAGTCAGTTTTTCATTTGTGTAAATGGAACTCAGACAGAAAAATTCTGCGTGTGAAGGCATAACACTGACACGTAGATTTGGCTGCTCTAGAGTTTCAAGCACAGAAAAAAATACTGTGAATTATACCTCGAATCACTCTGAGTGAAGAAAAAACTCTCCGTCCTGAAGAGCGAATATCGGAAACCAAACACACCTGGGTTTCAAACCACTACAAAACAATTTTCCTTTCTCCTCCTTCTACCTTTATGATGACATTTATGCAAAATTGACGAGATCTTTCGGATAGTGCAGTCGGTTGGTAAGTTGTTCGAAGATAAAGGTAAAATTCGAGGCTGCCAAGAACGGTCATCAGCGCACTATAAGAACTCCGAGTTTCATAAAAGCTGTGCAATCTCAAATTAGACAAAAAGCGAAAATATGAAATATTGTGATATGCGGCTTATTCTACTACGCGTACGGTGGGGTAGGGGATGAGGATAATACGGGATAGGCTAAGCCTCTTACGGTTAAACTTCATCATAACAGACAGGTGGTTGGTCAAACTCGTGCTTTTGACGGTTTGTTCCGGGAAACTGAAGATATTGAACGGGCTTCTGAAAAGGCACTCCCTGAATGATTACCATTTGATGGACAGGTTAAGGGGAGAGAAAGACGATGGGTATACGCACGACGTAAAGATACTAGAAGGGAATTAGAAAGCGCAAGTGTAAATAGCCGCATTTGTCTAAGAGCGCAAGAGAATACAAACAGATCGGCAGAAATGACATCCACTAAAATCATAAATTTCGGAACAGCGCTGAGTGCAAACACTGGAGAGGACAGCTGTAGCAGCTGGCTGTGAAGGAGATCCTTTCATCCAAGTAGAGAGCTGCGATGTAAGGAACAAAACTGTTAGGGGGCGAGAATGCTAGCAGCTTTTATACAAGTCTGTGCCAAAAATCCTCTTTTACTCTGGTAAATAAAACATTTGAAGTTTCAGGCCCTCGAAGCAGTCATGAAAGCTGCCTGGCAGGATATAGTACTGGCCTTCATATCCAGAACTAATTACAGGGAAAGCAAGGACATACTAGGTATAACTCACGTCTACACTTTTGTAGGGTTAATTTCCACCTCAATCCTAAACCTATGTGAATAAGAGATATGTCCTTCAGTATTTATCTATTCAGACAACAGTTTTCCGTACAGGAACTGGTCGGCGAGTGGTCGACATCTTGTCTTTTTGCGCTAAATTCACTCTCACCATATAAAATTGGGCAACTTCGCAACCAAGATTAAGTTGTTGCAGACAAAACTTACGATTCGACCGGAGAGTGCCACAAGTTCGTCTTGCGTCGCCTAAACCCATGTTGTATTATCGCCACCAATGTTGAAAACCAGCTCAATATTGCCGCTTCCTTTAATGGTTTCAAAAACGCCATCGATGCGTTGATATAGATCAACTGCTACCAACTAAGAAGAGAATCTCCATTGCCACCTATGTATGAATAATATTAATATGCGTCAATTGTTTGGTGTAAAGGCTCAAAAAACGGTTTACCCGACTACATGAGTCCTGTTCCTACCACGTCTGGCTCTGCTTTAGATGTGTTGTTTGTTTCGCCTCCTCTCAGTATTCGTCTAAGAAAGCTATTCCAAAGCCGTCTTCTGTTTTAGTAAAATTGGTGTTCGCTGTTGTAAAAGTACAAAATCGACTTTCATTGTGATTAGGAATGGTTTCAACCAGAAACCACACCAGAAAAAGATTGTAGTCGGGTCTTCACAGATTCACAGATAGCTTTAAGACCGCTCAAGAATGCGGGGCTGCAGTGTTTTTGGATACCGACGACGCACAATGGCTCACTTAGACATAAGTGCTTGCATACTCGTATAATGCAATTTTTTTTAATTCACTGAATGAACAAATGTTTGGAGCTCTAGTAATCGAAAAAATTATTTCCTTTGGATCAATAGTTTTGCTTCTAGCGCCAGTCAAAGTTGAGTAATTTCTAAGTTCACCTAAAAATAGATTTTTGTTTTTAGGTTTGAGTGTAAAAACTAGGCAAAAGTTTTCAAAAAGTCATTTCTTTTTCGTATTTTGTGATAAGTATATGTGCAAGACGGACACATCTTTCTTTTTATAATTTCTTTTAGAACTATTTAATTTAATGTTTTTTGAAAGACTATTTCCGGCTCACTTTTTAGATTTTAAGTTAAGTTTAAAAAAAAGGGGTCCGACCTACACATAACAAAAAATTTATTCCTCTATATCTTTAAATATACAATATATATAGATATATGTTTTATATATAGCTACAACTTTTTCCCATCTTTCTGGAAGAACTCGAATACCGTTACAGTAAAAGTTTTCACCTTTTGAGAATATCTACGAATCAAGCTATTTTTTGATGTCTTAATATGAGCGGAACTGCTGACCAGCAAGACCACATGCCATCGAACGGAACAAGTAATAATTGGTCGGCGCAATATCTGGGAAATGTGGCGGGTACGGTTAGACTTCCCATTTGAGAGTTTCCAGGTAGGTTTTAATGGGTTTGGCAACGTGAAGCCGGACGTCGTCATGCTGTAGAATCCCTTTTCCTTGCCTCTGCTCGTATTGTGGCCGTTTTTCACGCAGTGCTCGCCTCAACCACATCAATTGAAGTCGATACCGGTCCCCAGTGACGGTTTCGTTGAGTTATAGTAAATACCACCGACCTGGTCCCACAAAATACACAGCATTACCTTCGCAACGTGAATATTCGACCGAGCCGATGGCGTAGAAGCAAGACCGGGCAGTCCTCATGACTTTCTTCTCTTTGAGTTGCTGTAACGAATCCATTTTTCATCACCCGTCACGATGCGGTGAAGAAAACTCTTTCTTTTTTGACGCTCAACGTCCTTTTAAACCCAAGTTCCTTGTTTTTGAATCATTCCCAACTCATGCAATTACTTGGAAATGCATTGGCGGATAACTTCTTATGCTGAAGCAAGCCTCTTCTTGCGTTTGGGACGGATCCTTATCCAGCAATGCCTCCAATTCAGCGTATTCGAAGGATTTTGTGCTTTCTTCACGCGGACGGATATCAACATCGAAATCACAGTTTTTGAAGCGATAAAACCAATCACGGCTCGTTTTTTCACTTAGAGCAGCATCTCCGTAAACTTTTGGAGCTCACGATGCGCTTCAGGTGGTGTTTTCTTCGAACGAAAGAATAAAATCAACATTTCCATCAAATGACGATTAATTGGCACAAAATCAGTCATTTTCACACAACCAAATGTATATGACTCCAAAACAAAATCTCTAATATGTCAAAACTGTTTGTTTTGTCTAAGCTTGTTTCATAACATTTTGGATATGTCAAAATTGACCAGCACTTACTGCTGAGCCATCTCTTGACAAACGAGAACTTAGTTGCGCACCTAGTTCTTAAAATCTCAGTTGAAGCTAGTTTTTTATAAGTACAGCGTTGTGCAAAATTACAAACTCAAGACCAAAAGTTTTCTTACAAAATATTACCATGCGATACAAATTCAGGAATTACGATTGCGATTACCATTCGCGGTAAAAAAAAGAATTACAGCACTAAAGCATTGTATTGGAAAATATTAGCAAAAAAGTAAACATGGACGTTTCATACAACAATTTATTAAAAAATTTTGTCAACGTTTCAATAAAAAAGAGTTCATGTGTGCCGAAAAAAACGACTACCAACTAGGTATCCGATGAAAATTTATCAGCGGAAAGGTCTCCGAAAGTGAAAAAAAATATTCATCAATTTATGCGCATCATTAATTAAGATGCGGCGCAGCCTAAAGATCGAGAAAGAATTTCAAAAAAACAAGGGATGGTTGGAAGATTAGAAGAAAGCATTTCTACTCCACAAAGGATCTTATCAAGTATAATAGTGGTAATGCATTGGCTTCGTTTATGAATTGGGATGTGTCAACAGGAAAACATAAAATTTTGAGAAGTTCGCTGAGAAAACAAAATGTAAATGTTCTTTATAACAGTTGGCAAAAAAGAGGCAGTTCCAGGAAATTACGAAACCACGGAAATATCACTGTTTAATGATATTGGATATCACATTAACTTGTTATCCTTGATGAGTAGTGACCCAAGTTCTGTATGAAATAACAGACATAAACAGATATTATGATAACAGGTATTATCATGTCCCATATAAAATTAACACAACAAATTTTAACAATCAAGATGCATCAAATGATGACGAAAATATGTATAGCTACGAATATGGAATCACTACATTACATGCAGGCATCAGGTGCATGGAATTTATTTTGAATCTCGAATGTTTTGAAAAGACAAGAGCACAGATAATAAATTTATTATCTGTGCTTTGGCGGTTCTTATCTCATTGTATTGGTTGGTGGGAAGTGATGGTGCTGGATTTTATTAGATTTTTCCCAGATACATATTTTGCTTTCCTTCTACTGTTCAGTGATCGTACTCCTCTGTGTTCGGATAAGTTTGTCTTTTACGCCAATTTATTGTTGGAAACAGGAGCTAATAGGAAGGAAGCATGCATTAGTTGGAAAAGATGTAGTACGATGCGTTGTTTATGTGTAATGCAGATGGTTTAAGGGTTGTTTGTAGTTGACTCATAAAAGTCAATGCATAGTCCGCTTTCATACGTCGCAAGTGTGTAATGCGAATGTTCTGGTTATTTTCTTTTGAATTGTCAGTGATGCGCGCAACTCTACATGAAGAATTTCCCCTTCTTTGAGTTTGCATGTTATTTGACAGTTCTCTTTCATTTCATCTTTGGCGCTCAGTCTTTCATAATTGAAAATGAGCCCCCTTGTTAATTCTTTGGTCCATTTCAGTTCATCCGCCATACTGAAATGTTGTGCTCGTAACACAACGAAAGAAGTAATGAAGCAAATGCGAAAAAGAAAGAAGAAGGAGAAAAAGAAATGTCAAAAACTTGCAATGAAATTGCTACCCACAGGCAGTGGGAATTTGGTTAATTGGGTATTTTTTGTTTCATTATCCCTCCCTTTTGCACTCACTTGAATCTTTCGAAACATGCGACGTATGAAAGCGGACAAATGGACCAAAGAATTAACAAGCGGGCTCATTTTCAATTATGAAATACTGAGCGCCAAAGATGAAATGAAAGAGAACTGTCAAATAACATGCAAACTCAGAGAAGGGGAAAGTCTTCATGTAGAGTTGCTCGCATCACTGAATGACAATTCAAAAGAAAATAACCAGAACTTGCGCTAAACACACATGCGACGTATGAAAGCGGACTAAGCAAAACAACTATAGTATGTCCGCTTTCATACGTCGCATGTGTGTTTAGCGCAAGTTCTGGTTATTTTCTTTTGAATTGTCATTCAGTGATGCGAGCAACTCTACATGAAGACTTTCCCCTTCTCTGAGTTTGCATGTTATTTGACAGTTCTCTTTCATTTCATCTTTGGCGCTCAGTATTTCATAATTGAAAATGAGCCCGCTTGTTAATTCTTTGGTCCATTTCAGTTCATCGACCATACTGAAATGTTGTGCTCGTAACAACAGCCAAAGAAATAATGAAGCAAATGCGAAAAAGAAAGAAGAAGGAGAAAAAGAAATGTCAAAAACTTGCAAAGAAGATGCTACCCACAGGCAGTGGGAATTTGGTTAATTGGGTATTTTTTGTTTCATTATCCCTCCCTTTTGCACTCACTAGAATCTTTCGAAACATGCGACGTATGCAAGCGGACTTATCTTCTTTTATTCGATTGATCGTACATTCCTACTTTGTGTTGTGTGTACAATGGGTTGCCGCAACAGGGTGGATAGAAAAACAAATAATTGTAAGAAAGGATGTGGTAGTTTTGTTATCAGTGCATAGCGTAGGAAAGCCAAAGGGTTAAGTGTATTTGTCGCTTGGACATCCTTTAACTTACTGCCAGTAGATAAAATATTATTAAACAGTGAAGTTTTGCGTTTTTAAATGGCTCCGAAATCTGCGGTAGAAAGAAAATGTGAATATCGTAATCGTAAGCGTGATCTCAATTTGCGTTGTAGTGATGAATTTTTTCAGTTTCTTTGCAATACACCATTTAGTTCCGATACATCCGAAGCAAAAAAGTTTCAAATTTACACCGGGGTAAAACTTTAAACCATCTCTTTTTTTGCACAACCACCCTATATTCTATTTATGTTCATTCTGCATGTCGTGTAGATACTTGCAGCAGTTTACTGCTTTTTTTTATCACTGGATATACTTTGTTTTTCCCTCGTTTATCATCAGACTTATTTTGGCTGCTTAAGTCATTCATACTCCCAGTAGCTTCATTGGCTGTTCGTTGTGTTCATCTCCATACGCAACTAATTGTTTGGACTTAAGAGATCGTAGCCAGTGAGTTTTATGCGATTCTTTCTAGAGCGATGTTCAAAAAATCAAATTACAGCGGATTGGCTTCCTGGACGTTGTCTCATACGTCACATTATCGATCTTAATGCAACAGCGAGTATTCTCTAAAGTCATCCTGCACAATCTGCAGGACTTTGACAGGGATGTGACAACTATAATAGACATATGTATATAGAAGAATGTAAATTCGTCATATGTTCTCTATATAATATGTACTCGTACTAATTGTGCGAGTGGGAATAATATGAATATGAATATACCATGAATTAGATTATTTGAGTTAATTATTAGTGAACTCTGGCGTTGATGTAGTGTGTGTGAGCGAAACCTGCCTCAAACCTAATATTGAGGATTATGTCCATGATATTCCTAACTTTAAATTTCACAGGAATGATAGAATAACTTGTACAATAGGGAGCGGTGTTACTACAACATTTACTGCAAATCTAGCATCCGCTCGGATATACAATTATAAGAAAATCTGACTCTTTGTCAAGTGGTTGAAGTTCTTGCAAATAAGACTAATGCCCGATTTTACAGTGCAAACACAAACTTCACTTAAGAAGTTCACGTTTTCACAGTCGATATTTAAGGGTGGTTTAGTTAAATCATTAATTGAGTGCCATTGTGAACCATTTACGGTAATTAGTCATTGTGATTGAGGACGAAATGTCAAACCAAATTCGTTATTAATTCTTGTTTGAAGTGCTTTTTGTGTGAAAAATAAATTTAAATAATGGACATCAAGGAAAACAGAAGAAGTCCTAATTTTAGTGTTGTGGAAAAATCGTTGTAAAACACCGAAATTGTAATAGAAAGCAAAAGCAGAGTTTATGCTAATGAAAAAGCCGCTGCATGGCTATAAATACAAAAAGAATTCAATCAGCACAACAACTAAGTTATAGTTTTCATCGTCACTTATATTTTCTTGATCCGAGTCCAGTAGTAATCGAACACTTTTATTGTATTTGTTTTCAACTGAGCAGAAAGATTAATTTGACATTTGACACTTAAGCGCGTACTGTGAAATCGGGCATAAGTGTTTAATTGCATGTGCCTAATGCCCCAATAGAAGCTGCTGTCTTGTATATCATTTTTTCAAACATTGTCAGAATTTTCTGAGAATATTATTAGCGTATAGAATGATTCGTATATAAAATGATTCACGTGCTTTCCAAATTCTATACTCGTACCTTAATTCTTCTTAGGACTGCAACAAATAAATCTTCAGTGTCCTACACACTGCTTTGTAGATTTTGAACCTAGTATATGCACTTGAACTTGCAATTATATCTGATCCCTGCTCTTTCCCTTGAATGTATTTCCGATCGTAACCTACTTTTTTAGTACTGTTGATGTTTAGTTGACTTGCCTACCCATTCCAACATCGGTCTCATTTAAAGACTTTGGTTCAATTGACATTGATACATTTCAAAATGCTACTATATGTTAGCTCTACCCTGGAAGCTTTGAAAGCCCTGGTTCGTATGAAAAATTAAATCACTTACCAAAATTTTGTCTCTCACTTATTTTACCCACTGAAACAGTTAACATCTCTAATAAAAGCTGTCCCTCGCCTACTGCCGCGGTGTTAAATTTGATGAAATGACGAAATAAACCCTATAATAAGTGGGAACGCAATTTAACTCCTTCTAACTGGGAAGCATATAAAGTAATGCGAAACAATGCGAATTTTGGCAGTAAATATGCCAAAAGAATAAATTAAATAAATACATTGCTACCGTCCAAAAAACTTTGGAACAATTTGCGTAAGATTGGAGTTAGTGGGAATGGAAGCAGTACTAATTTGAATTTGATCGAGAAGTGCTCAATGACTATTTTGGAAACTGATGAGTAGATTAATTCATTTGATTTCTCCTCTAATCCTAATTTATCAATTGCTAGTCTAGCTGATTTTGAAACAGTAAGACAAAGCGACGTAATTGAGGGCATTGTTACTTGTTACTATCAGGTCGAATTTAAGTAGATGGAATTTCTATTCGTTTTATTAAACTTATACTTCCATTTATCATTAATCATTCAACGCATATGATTAATTAATTGCTGCATTACAACGTCAACATTTTCATAATCCTGGAAAATTGCTCCGTTTATAACTATGCCCAATAAGATTTAAGCTTCAACTTTAAATGACTTTAGAATAACAAACATATTACCGTGCTTATCGAAGATTTTTGAGAAGCTTATTGCCAACCAAATTCCTTACTCAGTCCTTTTCAGTTAGGCTTTAGAGCTAATTATAGCGTTATACAATATACATATTCTTGATTACATTCGATAGGTTTTTGACTTTTTTTTAAATTTTTTTTTAACAATTATGAGCTTATTTGATTTCTCAAAAGCTATTAACAGAGTAAATCTTTGGTTTCTTTACTGGAAGATGAAACATCTTTTTGGTTTTAGTGAGAGAAGTACACAGCTGATAAAAAGCTGCTTGTCAGGTAGAATGTAAATGGTCGTTAATGACCATTATAATCATTTCCCAGCTGAAGGATTTAAAACCTCTCCTGTTTTGCATGTTCAAAAATGAGTAGTCAACGAAATGTGAATATGCATAAATTCATCTGTACACTGATGATGTCCAACTCTATTTATAGCGACCTGTGCACGACATTGACGAGCTGGCTCACGTGATATCAATAAATAGCTGGCCAATATCCATCATTGGTCATTAAAGAATGGTTTAGCCGTCAACCTTGTGAAATTTCAAACGATCCCAATATGTAAAAAAAACCGTCAATATGAACAGAAACCCTGACTTTTGGTAGTTTGCAATTATAAATTAAAAGTTTTTGAATCTGTAACTAGTTTTGGCTTCACCATAAATCGCCACTTGACTGCCTACAACCATGTGAATGTAACAGTAGGTTGAATCTACGGATTACTTCGAAAATGTTGGCTCATGGTAAAATTTACACCTCTATAAGGTGAAGGCTTATTAGAGCGCTTATAGCGCTTTTGGTACCTCTCATAACGTTCTCTGAGAATGTTTATTGTAAACTGTACATGTTGCCGAAGATGACCATGTTTCTGAACTATCTATTAACTTATTGGGATGCACGCTACAACAGTATACGATGGTTGCCCGATATATTTTTAGAATGTTGCAACACTGATTCTTTTCACATTTCTAGATATAATAATCTAAACTTTTTGTGGTAACAAACAGTGTCACGTCAAAGAGCGCTTAATAGTTTTGCTTTTTCAGTGTGTTTTAATTAACAATTTAGTCAAAAACTGGAAGTTTCTCGTGAAGGATTTCGTTGGATGATTTTTTAAGATTTTAAATGTGGTCTAACTTAACAGCAATGCTGAGATTAACTTCATATGGCTTTTTGTGATGGAATACCAATTGATGCTACAATTTATAACTGGTTTGCAGAGTTCAAACGCGGTCGTGCTACCGTCAGAGAAGAATTTTGCAGTGCTGCTATTCCAGAAGACATTGATGCCGTTCGTGCCATGATTGAAACCGATCGTAATGTAACATACCGTGAGACTGACCCAATCTTGGGCATTAGTAAGACCGCAATTCAATCAATATTTAATAAACATTTTAGCTGCGAAGAAGCTCTGTGCTAGGGGGATAACACACAAGCTGGCCGATGCTCAAAAAAGGGTCTTGTCAATTGATGCAAAGAAATGCTAAAGAAATTCAATCGTGATGCTTCAGTAAAGTGTAAGTACAGCATAGTTACAGGAAACGAAACCTAGATATACTCGTATGCACCCGAATCGAAGCAACAATCGGCTTTTTGGGTATTCCACAGTGAGCGAAAACCAACAAAAGTGACTTGCTCTCGCAATACTTGGAAAAAAATTATCGCTTTTTGTTCCCATTCATAAAAAATAAAATGCGTTACCAACGTTTATCAACGCTAGAAGAGGCTGTAGAGGCGTTCAAAAAGCATATTTCTGAGGAGTCGCGTTCAGGGTTGAATAATTGTTTTGAAAACTGGTTCTATCGAATGGAAAAGCGTATAAGTCTTGAGGGAGAATACTTTGAAAAACAACAAACCATTTGAAGTAATAAATTTATGTTTTTTTTCTTACTTTTTCCTAAAACTTATCAGCAAACCAGGCCAGAAATTGCAAACTTGTATCTGTTTTAAAAAATTCAATTTGCTCAGTCTCCAAGAAAGTTTAACATTGCCTTACCGAGATATTATCATTTAAACTCCTATCGCATGTTTTTCATTCACACGCCTAAACTTTGGAATTCACTATCCTTGGCTAAACGGTATATTTAACCCTACTAGGTCTAAAGCCACAATTTTTCTACATTTTTTCCGTCTTCCCATTTAAACTGTTTTTGTGTTTCCCCACTACCGAGAGTAATTTAAAACTAATTGTTAAATTAATACATTATTTAAAATGAAAAGTTTTTTTAGGCTTAAGGTTTTTTGTTTTTTTTTTTAAATATTTTGCATCCAATGAACTGCAATATTTTAACTAACTTCTATGTACAATACAATAAAAGACTATGTCTTAATGTATTATATTTGTCGAAATAAAAATAGATATTGGCATGCCATTGTGTAGTTTGAAGTATGTGGACAAATAGGTGATGAGTGTCGATCTGGAATTCCCGAATCTTTTGCAAGATCTGGCGCAGTGTGAATATTTGATCGCACTAGTATGGAGCAACCGTATTGTTCATGAATGATTTAAGGCGCTCGCATAATACCGTAGAAAAGATCTTATAGTCGATGTTTAGCAGACTTATTCCTTCAAGTTTGGTGCACTAAAAAGCATCTCCTTTCATGTGGATGAGTTGCTGCAAATTACCACCCAGATCATCTCCAGCTACCGGATATCGCTCAGTAGCCAGTCACTTGCCTAGGTTTTCGTTCTGGGTGAATGGTTCATTCTGTCTGACAGCAGTATTTCGACCATAATTTTCGTTATACAGTCTTCAGAAAAAGTCTTTCCATACTCATAGTATCGACTATGTGACTCCATATTAATTTTTCATTCTGGCTTTGTAGCCCTAGGATGTTCATTTTGCTCTTGAAGTTCTGTACCTCTACATCATAGAGCGAAGACGAGTCTAGTTCAATAAATAAATTCCTAACCACAGACGGTAATGTTTAATTAATTCTATTACTTCCCAAAATCAAATCATTCATACTACGTATCGTACACTGGAGGGTCACCAGATAAGAACGATAGGAAAAAAATTGTAAACAAAAAAACAAATGTATGAGATATGAAATCGCAGGCGAAGAAAAATCAGGGAGGATGGAAAGAGAGGTACCGGTGAACGCTGGTTTTAAGTGTTTGAGGGTTATAATGACTAGGGAATAAAGAGCTAGGTATGGCATTCCATAAGCGAGTACGTATACTGAGAAGCATTCATAGCGAGACGGGTATTACGGTTATAAGTTTGAAGGAGCGGAATGCTACTAGCGATTTCTATGGTGGAAATAGCGATAGAACAGATTGAAAGATCTACTTCGGTGTTCGAGGGTGTCTATTAGTTGAGTGATATTAGTATCACCTATGAGTTTTATCGCAAGATTTTGAATCCTATTTAGTAGGTGTGACCAGATGTGTGCATTGTACTCCAATTTCGGGCACATAAATGCCTTATATACATATATATATTTTTTTTAAGAACTTAACACTCAAGTGGGTATGAATAGACTTATTGTGTACATCGCTTAAGGAAACCTAGATATTTCACAGCATTTTTGACGACATCGAATATGTGGTCATTTCAACGTAAGTTGTCACTGACATACATAATAAGAATGGAAAGTTTATAGGTGTCGACGATGCAAGTGCAGATATCATTGTGTTTTGGAAGCATTAAATTCTACTCTGTTAGTGGTTCCTCAATTAGTTATGCTGTTAATATCATAATTTAATGAGGTTTACATACGCTGGCGTTCTACAGCCGAAGAGCAGGGACGCGAGCCAGGGAACGAATATGAAAAGCAGAGAGTACTGTCGTCAGCAAAGGAATATATTGGATTAGTAGCAGACAAGAGATCGTTGATGAAAATTGAAAAGAGTGTCGGAGACAGAACGGAGCCCTGGGGTACACCAGCATTTATTTACTTGAAATCATCCAAGACAACTTGTATTGAACTTTTAGAAAGGTAATTTGTAATCCATTGAAGAAGGGAGTCAGCGATAACAAAAGCATGCATTTTCAACAAAAGAGTCGGATGCCAAACTCTGTCAAATGCCTTAGAAATATCAAGTGCAACTATCTTGTTTTCGCCAGACTGATGTACGCTTCAGTTCCATTTTTCGGTGAGACATGCCATCAAATCACCAGTGTACCTGTTGCTACGAAAACCGTATTCCGGTTCTTTCGGTTTTTGAGATATTTCATGAGCTGACCATTTATCAGCGTTTCCGTGACCTTGGAAAGAAGAGACGTAAGTGCAATCTGTCTGTAGGAGGAGAGAGAAGAAGATTCGCCTTTTTTAGGGACGGACTGTTTTCCATCTGCTCGGAAACAGTCCTAAAGAGTTGGATTGATGATAAAGCTAATGCAGTGGTTTTGCCAGCGTGGAAGAACTCCCCTTCAGAAGAAAGGTAGATATACTATCTGGACCAGCGGTTTTATGTATGTTGAGGTCTTTAAGTAGATTGAAGATTAGACACGCTCAAGTGTAGTCGGAGACAAAGCACAATCTAGGAGAGCTGAGCTGGCCGCAAAGTGTGTAGAAAGCAGATTGGCCTTGTGGAAGGAGCTGACAGCTGGAATGTCATTTTAAATGAGCGTTGGGATGGAGGACCAGGCAGAATTTCTGATATATTTGACGAACGACCAACAATTTTTACTACCTTTGCGACATTGTAGTATTTTTTGCCGCAGTTTTTGGTCGTATTGGAATCTTAAGAAAGATGTTGCAGTCATTCCTGGCTCGTTTAAACTTTTTTCGGTTTTCCTCTGTCGGGTTGTTCTTGAAGGACCGAAAAAACGTTTCTCTAACCCTGACAGCCTCTGGACAGCTCGAGTTTCACCACTTCTTTTCTTTTGGTTTGATACTCTTCATCAGAGGAGGGATAAAGGATCTTATTACAAAGAGAATGGTGTCTGTAATCATATCAGCAGCGGCATCCACGTCGTTATCCACATTTTGTGTGGAATAGCTTCGCCGGCAGTGGTTCAAGTATTCGGTTCAATTTTTAATGACTCGGTTCAATATGTGCGGCGTTATTCCGACAATAGCGAGTCTAATATTGAGCTCGAGCTCGTCCAAAGTGGTCGGCTTGTTTGCGTAGACTAAGGACATAACGTAGCCCCAGAGAAAATAATCGAGTGGTGTCAAATCGCATTATTGCTGCTGCCAATTGATGAACGCCCGCGGGAAGATGACAAAGTCACCAAATTTCTCCTTCACACCCTCGAGCGTTGCGTGGCTTGCATGGCATTTAGAGCCGTCTTGTTGGAACCACAGCTCGGATATATCGATGTTGTCGAGCTGCGACCACAGAAAGTCAGTTAACATCGCTCTATACCTGAGGCCTTTGACGGTAACGGTGTTTCCTTCCTCATTTCGAAAGAAATAGGGTCCGATGATACCGCCAAGCCATAAACCGCACCAAACAGTCAATCTTTGTGGATGCATTGATGCTTGGTCGAACACTTGCAGATTGTGTTAGCTCCAATTCCGGCAATTTTGCTTATTGACATAACCGCTGAGCCCTAAATGGGCCTCGTACGAGAAGATGATTTTTTGGCCAAAACTCGGACATCCGGCCAAGACTTCCAGTGCAAACTCACGCGTGCCTATAGTCGTCCAGCTTCTATCTGCACAATTTTATACGGATGTATGTATGTCAAAATCCAACCGCAAAATAAGCCACGTTGACTCTCAGGCGACGTTCAATTCAACTCATCCACGCCGAATCGACATTTCTGGATCTTCTTTGATACTGGCCGCTACGATGGCAATGCTTTCTTCATTTCACACCAA
Organism: Volucella bombylans; assembly: GCA_949129095.1. NCBI lineage: Eukaryota > Metazoa > Arthropoda > Insecta > Diptera > Syrphidae > Volucella > Volucella bombylans. The sequence continues at coordinate 153,806,585 of OX422140.1, read as the reverse complement.
TCCCTATCTGGTTGGTGGGTTAGGATCCAAAAGAGCCAATTCGCCCTCAAACTTTTCCACGGTGCGACGAATTGCCTGCACACTAAAGCCATGATGACGACCGACCTCACAACGAAATTCACGTATCTATATGTTTTCATAATTCGCACGTACTTAATCTGCCACTCTGAGTTAATCAGATTTTGGTTAGGATTCCTGCCCCCTAAAAAGAATTCCAACTACTCAAATGATTTTGAAAAAAAAAAACAAAATAGAAATGAATAAATTCAAAACAAAAAATTTAAAATTCTTCCACAAAGAGCAGAATTGACTACGAGCACAGCCAACACACCACCAGCTTATTGCTACAAAATATGATAAGTCAGTGCACTCAGTTTTTGTGACTCTGTAAATCCATTAGATGGTTGACTGACTCTCTGACAATGGAGATAAGTACAGAGTAGAAAAAAGACCAGAAACCGTGGCCATTAAAATTGCTTGCCTACTATTTATATTTTTTTGTACTGTAGTTTCCTTTTTTTTTCACAAAATAGTAATCATATTTCATTTGGCATGCTGCTGCGTGTATCCGTATCTGAGATTTGTATTTGTTAAATCCACAATCCCGATAAGTGCATTTCCACTTTTTCGCGCCACATAATGACTTCCCGATCGACGACTGACTGTTTTCCTTACTCACGAGGGGGTATTTTCAAAGATGGTGGAAAAAAGTTGCTCCCCCTTAGTGTATCCCATATGTCAAGTCGTCCAGCTCTGGCTTAGTCGATAAGAGAAATGCATTCAGGATGTGCACTTACTGTCGCAACAACCCACCCCAGTAATCGCTGTTGCCACCTAGTTCCGGTCTGAATTCAATGGCTACACGGCGTGGCTTTGTTATTCAGGACCTTTCACAAGAATGGACTTTTTCAAGCAAGAGAAAAAAAAATGTTGGGGTGGTAGGCTGGGTAAAGAGTAAATATATTTCACCTCATTATGATCCTGCGGCTGTTGAATCATTTAACAGTCGTCACCTTTTTCGTTAACACTTTTTCCATCTCGGCGAGTGTACCATATAATCGAGAGTAGGAATCTGTGCAGAACGGGGAACATTTATAATCCTTGCACTACGATCATCATCCTTATCGTTGTGTGGCCACTGCTACGTCGTCATCTCCGGCATACCGTCACGGCACTCGACACCGCACCGTCGTCATCACATTGTCATCAACAAATGGATTTTCACTGGATGCAGTCATCACTATGGGTGGTCGTTATGCGTCGTGGGGTAGGTAAATGTTAGTGAAGGAAGTGCATAAAGACGATTTAAGGATATAACGTACATACCTCCCCTTTCTTTGCAGTTTTTTAATTGTTTATTTTTTTTTTTCGTTTTTCCTTGCAGCAGGACGAGAAATGCAAACAGTTATTAGGCAACACTTTAGATATTGTGAGCAGGAGCGTTGGAGGCTATGAATAGAACGGAACTCATTACGTGCTTTGTGCAAATTGTGGTTCTATTGGGTGATGTATGCATTTTTGGATTCTTCTGTGCGGTATACTACACGTATTGTACATCAACGGGTTTAGTGTTCCAAAGGGTGCGTCGTGAATAAGGTATGTTTAGATCTTTTGAAATTTTCATACATGGACGCGTCGTAATTGTTTGGCGCAGCCACATGGCATGAGGGTTAGCTGACATAATAGGCGTCATTCAAACAAAGGTCTTTCACTTTGAAGTGTAAAGAGTTTGTTAATTACGGCAACGGAGGTTTTTCCTATGCCCCAGACAATAGAGATAAATATTTTGCGTCACCTTCTAGACAATGGAAATGTCTTGGGTTGTTATAAATAGACGATTGGGAGCCGTTAAGACAAGAATATTTTGTAGCCTTTTACCTAAAGAAAGATGGTGTGAGTCGGAAAGAGAGTCAACAACGTTGACTTTCATTAAATTCGTTAGTCTGCTGTTTTCGAGATAGAAATGGGAAACGTACGCAACCTTCATATAAGGGTGCTTCATCTCTGTGGAAAGATATACTAAAGATATGATCTGCAATACATCAGAGGTTAGAGCGTCCAATATAACATATGGAAACAGTAAAGCTTATAAGCGTTGTATCCTTGCTTTGAAGAGACTTATATATGCTATTTTTAACAGGGATTTAATTTTGAGTGGATGGATGAAGGCCATCCTAAGACCCAAATATAAAATCAGAGAAATGTGTAAGGAAGAGGATTTGCCTATTCTCAACCAATCTAGGGTAACTACAAGAATTTATACTTAAAATGGCCCGAACTGAATACCAATGTCTTACCTTATCCTGGGGTTATGTTTAAGGAAGACCTTACCAACATACTAAAGCAATCTTTCTTCGATTTTGGCGCTAACTGAGGAATCCTTAGATATCTCGATTCTGACTGTACTGTGTGACCCGCAAATGATGACCAGATAAGGTCATTACTCAAACTAGAAAATGTTGTATAGGTAGTTATGGTGGACGGTAGTCGATTTATCCGATCAAATCTGGTGCTGGCTTTCTCGCTTATAAGGTCCTGGTAAGGCCAGTGCTGCAACAAGTAGTACGCGCTTTCGATATCGAGGAGAAAATTGGCTTATCTATATCTATATATATGATATAAGGATACTACTGTCAATTTCTTTGATACTTCGAGTTGAAAAGGCTGACAAGGAGAAAAATCGCTGAATACAAACACTGTATTGATTAAATGTGGAAAGTAGCCAAAGCAGAGAATGTTTACATTTAAGTGCTGTACTCTACGCAGAAAACACTTGAATTGCTATGCTAGTGTCGAAAATCTACCGCTGAAGATGACAACTTTTCAGGTTTTCAGACCACCCTAGCTGGGTCACTGGGACACTGAGGATGGATTAATACATCTTCATACCCAAAACAAATAGACACTTAAAAATCTATTCTCACAAGGAGAGCAAGATTCGGGAAAACAAGGACACGTTTAGACAAAGCTTATGTCGATATCATTAAATTTACATATGACTTACGTTCCCATCTGCAAAATGGAAGGGTGAATTTTCACATTATTTCCAAATAAGTGCAGACAAAAGTTGACTATCTCAGGACTTATCTATAATATTATATTTACTCAAATGAACGTTTAACATTCCAAGTACAAAAGCCATTCAACCATTCAAATGTAAAAGGTATTTCACAACACTAGATATATGAGGAGCGATCGCAAGGATTGACGATGTGCCGAATCAACTCTCACAATCTTAACGTGGTCAGTTCTGCAACCGAGATTTGGTTGCTGTAGATATAAACTTCGAAATGAACGGCAAATGGCGAAATTCGTTGCTACGTCAGATTTTTCCTTATGATACGGTACTATCGCCTTCACCAAAGACAGCAGCTGAAGTATTCGAATACTGTCATTTTTTTTTTTCATTTTATATGCATTTTTATTAAATTCAATTCATTTACACTTACAGCTAAACAAAAAAATGCTTAAACATTAGCTTAATCAACTTATACTATCTTACAATAACTAACTCACTGGCCCCATGCGGGCGCTCTAAGTTAAATCTTACACTTGTACTATATCCTTCGACATTTTTTACAGTATAATTAACATATTTAAAGTAATGAAAAAAACACTTAGTGAATGGACTTTTTGCTTTCTTTTATATAGGTAAAACTTACAAACCATCTTGAAAGCAAACCCTAACCTAATACGAGTACTTATAAACTAGTTTACTATATAAAATATTTTTTTCTACTAGAAGTTGTTACAATGTTACCCTTTCTTAGTTCTTTTATACATTTTTTTTTAATTTTTCTTTTCCCTTAAATACTACCCTAATTCTACCTATATTATGTAAGCAGGCGTTGGCTTGAATATCAAGTAAACCGACCTCGTCCTCAAAGGGCTACATACAACTTGAAGGAAATTAGGCAGAAATCTCCTTTCCTTCACTAAGCCACCACAATTGTTGGTACTGCCGAGTAACATCCCTCTTATCGCGACTACCTACCGCTCTACTGAACCGGAGACGCTCCGCACTGCCGTGTGCAACGTCTCTGTCGTAGTTGAGTCACCCATCCGCAGCTGTTCGAGCGACGTGGAAGATCAGCGGTACCGCTACTTTGATCAGCTCATTTTTATCAAAATAGAGAAACGCCTCTGGAGACACAAAGCCGTTAAAGCGCACGCTCTCGTGATATACACAACTGGGGTAATAAGCCCCCGAGATCAGATTGTTCTTCGAGGTCATTGATCTAGCAATGTGCCTTCGAATCAACTTAATGCCGAAATTTTTCGCTCTAATTAGGTTCGCCTTATTGTATAAGACTTCATTTGGATAGAATTTTATGTACTCGGACTTTGGTGTTCTGTACAAGCGAAGGCAAACCCTTAGGCAAGCTCTCTCAAACACTCGAATCTTTTCCATTAAGCTTGCTCGTACATTGAACCACACGGGACATCCAACTACAAGCATAGGCCGGATAAGGGCCATGCAGCAGATTACCTTTAACCTCGCATCGAGTTGGCTGCTATAAAACAGTCTCTTTGTAAGGGCAAAAACACCTTTGGCTCTGGCCAAAGCAACATCTATGTGTTTGTTAAAATACAGATCTATTGATCTAGCCAGATCCCAAGGTACCTGACTACATTTCGACAAGTAAGTGGTTGTCCGTGTTGTCCCACGATCGAAAACTTTCGCCAATTCGTTCTGGTATCCGTTGAAGCCCCAGACAAAGGCGTTCTAAAAAGAATGCTGTTAGAATGCTTGTAAGAACATAATACCGCAGGTATTCACCTGCCTAATAAAAATGCAAATGTTCGCAAGCTACAATTTAATCAGGTATACATTCCAGAAGTGCGATAACCCTGAACTGCGCATTCTGAATCTGGTCTCACGCTTGAAACCTGAACTATAAATTATTTCTGTCTATGATAAAATTGTAAATTAAAAGTTAGTTCCGACAGAACCATCAACTAGTAAAGTAATTGTTTCTTTTCATTCAGCTGTTTTATTTTTACTTATTATTTTTAACAAATGGTTTCCGACTTCTGAAAGTTAATCTTCAACTTCCAGCCATCGCAGTATCGCTTAATTTTATCGAAGTCACGCTGCAAAAGTATATTAATGACTCAATCTTTGGACCTGATCTATACGTGATTATGTCGTCTGCGTACGCTATGGCATGGTGAAACGAGTTCACAAGATCACTTGTGTAGATGTTGAATAGGATCGGCGAATTAACCGTGCCTTGTTGCAGACCGTTTTTAATGTTAAATGTTCCAGCAGAACTCACATCGCCATTCTTCACGATGAACTGTCTACTGGAGAGCATATCAAAAAGAATATACAGCTGTCGTTTACTAATGCCCAACCTGTCTAGCTTGAAAAAGAGTCTTTCTAACCAAACGGTATCGAGGGCCTTCCCTAAGTCAATCAGGCAGGCACCAGTGCACTGGTTCTTGCCTTTGTTCCATTGGATATCAGAAACCTATTTAGACGCAGCATGAATGCCCCGCCTTGAAACCAATTGATTATCCGGAAATATATGTTTGTCCTCAACCCACTTAGTCAGAACTCTAGTGATCACCTTCTCGAAAACCTTATTGATATTGGGAAGGAGACTTATAGACCGAAGGTTCGCCAGATTGGATTAGATTTTGGGAATCGAATGCACCACCGCTGTTTTCCAATGCACTGGACAATAGGCATAAGTGTCGAAGCTCAATGCTTGGAATTTCATCAGTTCCCACTGGTTTCATGTTTCTCAGTGATTCGAAGATCGCATGGAGCTCTTCCCTCGAAATGAAAGGGGGTAGCTCCCTCTTTATGGCGATGACATTATTTGCCATATTTTCGTCATTGAACTCAGCGAAGCCTGAGTTCTCGAATCGCCAATTCTCCATTTAATTTCGTAGGAATCGTGCAAAAGCACCTGATTTTCCAGGTCGCGACTCGGGCCAATGACTTCATTCGCCTTGTACACTTCTTGGAAAAACGCTCCTGTGGCCTCTACCTTCTCCTGAGGATCTTCGATCACAAAGAAATTGTCATCATCGACAACTTCTTCTGGATCTATGCCAGCTGTTAACAGTAATTGTTCGTTGTTCGTCGTTCGGGCGATCTTTAGGCATGAAAGGTCGTTTTGATCTTTCCTTTTAAATATTTTATTTATTTGCGGAAACATATTCGGGTTGCTGGTGTTTATAGCCCGAATTTTGTTATTCCAGTACAAACTTACAGAAGCCCTGTAATTTTATTTTATTAATATATGGAGGTTTTTGATCGACGACTTCAGTGTCATGATCTCCGGGCTATGTCTGTCAGTATACTGCCTGTACAAGGTTTTTAGTCTCGACAGCATTTGTTTGAGGTGCCGTCAATCTCTCCATTGGACAGATTCCTATTTGACAGTGGGTAGAGCGAATTCGAGGAGAGTGCTCTCGTCAATGTTCTGGAGAAATGTGTCCAACGTACCCTATTGTAATTGTAGGAATACCTTTGAACAAACTCATCCAATTCCGCAATTGCGTTGGGAACCGTTATTTCGGTACTGAGACCGCAATGGTTACTGTCATACACGAAAGTGCGTCGACAGTTTATAGTTTGTTGGTTCGTGCCTGTCAGTTGCATCCATGTGTCGAACAACAAGAGATCCAGATAGAAGCCGTGTCTGGGAAATGACGGACTATCCGTCGCTTTTAGACTGATGTTTGGCTTTGAGATCTCCGCCGATTATGATATTATTCTCCTCCGAATCCAGCCTTAGGAATCGAAAGAGTGTCTCAAGTTCTGAGATAAATAAAGTGGAAAGCCTTTTCTAATGAAGATCGCAACGCCACTGCCTTGTACAGACTTGGGCCGGTTTCTTCTCACAATTTTATATTTTCTGTGCCTCAGTTGTGCCTTTTGTTAAGCTTTGTTTCGCTAACTAAAAGCATGTCAGAGGCTTGGTCTTTCAGCAACTTAAAAAGTACAGCT